>JASAMX010031197.1:0-10616 GCA_030248175.1 Microlaimidae sp. YZB2_3
CCCCCCCAAATTTAAGGGGGAGTGTCAGCAAAATCCAAAATTTTGGGGGGGGGGGGTTTAACCCCCCCCCCAACCCCCCCCCCCTGCCCACCTATGGATTTAACCCCCCACTCCGGGCCAACTTGCCCATGTATGATTCGCAACCGTTAACTTTTTTATTTCTTAGCTTGGAAAACCGCACAAGAAAATACCTAAAAGGCACAGTTTATTATACTGAACGTCCAATCAGTTGTAAGCAATCCACACTTATGCAAATTACTACCGTAATCAAATTATTTATAATGTGAGATTCGTGAATTACCTTCCTGGCAGCATCCGCGGCGGCTAGGATGGTCCCGTCCGGTGAGAACTCCAGGGCGGTCAAGATACCCACGTGCGTCAACTCCTTCACCTCTGTCAGCGAATCACCGGCCGCCAACTCGTAAATGCGCAGTTTTTGATCCTGTAACAAATGTTTAATAATGGTGTAACTCTCTGTATCCTGTAACGATATTTATTAATAATGTAGCAAAGTTTATTGATAGTGTAATTTGCTTGCTAATAGTAGGAAATTACGCTATTTATAATATGTGTAATTTGCTTAAATAAATACCACAATGTTGTATTTAAGCAAACACAACAGATTTTAAAATTACCTATTTAGTTTACCATTTGCTTTTAATAGGAAGTTTTATCACCATTCCTTCATTCCCAATAATCTAGTAAGCTTTTTGCTTGTACTCAAAACAACCCGTAACCTGCGTGCGGATATCTAAGCCCGAGTTTCTAAGCGAATTTAACCGTCAAAAACGTTTTATTTTTATTGATTTTAATAAATTTTGAGACTAACTGAGTTTATGAAAAAAATTGAATATTCAATGTAATTTTATATGGCATTCTTTTAATTATTCACAAAATTAGCCCAAATCTACGGCAAAGTTCTTAAATACATGACTATAACGAACACAAAGATAGTCAACTAAAACAAAGAAACACAAAAAACGTTTTTATTTACGATCATGATCGATGGCATGTTGGCTGGGAAAGGCACTTTTTTTCACCAAACACCCCAAACAAAACACTGCGCGCAGTGAACACTCTGGCAGTAAAGGTTGCCAACATCGCTATCAATGTTGGACAAAGAGTCTCAACCACGGGGGTGAAATTTTTCCCGCCCCTCCTGGCTTGTCTTAGCGCCTGTCCTTTGCATTAATCTGCATAGGGGAGATAAGTTTCAGGTAATGCAACAACAACAACAACCAAACACACCGAAACGTAAAAAAGAACAACATAACAAGGGTGATGGAGTGGGGTTGACTGAGAACTAAAGGTAAACTCAACGTAGCTACAACAGTTGTTCGTTGGATTAAAAACTGCCCCCATTAAGTAACCATTCAAATCTCGAGAATCTGACGTCACTATATCAGCCAATTAGATTCGATTTAATACAGAGTATTTGATTGATAAAGTGACGTCAGATTCTCGTAATTTGAGTGGTTACTTAATGCAGGGCATTTTTTAATCCAACGAACAACTGTTGCAGCCACGTTGGGTTTACCTTTAATCTTGATAACAAACAAAAACAAAAAAAAACCAGCAAAGAAACAAACCAAAACGAATACAAACAAAATACAAACTAAACTTTTGCTCCGACGACGATGAGATGTTTGTTTGGGGTGGGGTTGACTAAAAACCAATATGAACATTGACGACAACAAAAAAAAACAAAACGAAAACAAAATACAAACCGAACCTCTGCTCCCACGGCGATGAGGTGTTTGTTGGGATGAACGGCTATGCATGTGGGTTCGTAGGCGATCGGAAGACCTGACACTCGGCTCTGTCGTCTGTAGAGGACGATTTCCTTTTGGCAGCAGACCCCCGCCAATTCTCCGTCCTTTGTGGTGGAGATGCCGCGCGGTTGGGAGTTCAGTTTTAATGGGCCTGGTTTGGCATTGCCTAAAAAACGATTACATTCTTACGCCAACTTTTATTATTATTATTTTTATAAATTATTTATGTATTTGCAGACCTGTGCACGGTCTGAAAATGCCACCCCCCTTTATTGGAGGATTTGCTCCCCCCCCCGCCGCCAAAAAATGAAAAAGTACCCTAAAATGATAACGCCATTTTCGACCTCCTTTGTGGTGGAGACGCCGCGCGGTTGGGAGTTCAGTTTTAATGGGCCTGGTTTGGCATTGCCTAAAAAACGGTTACATTCTTACGCCAACCTTTATTATTATTATTTTTATAAATTATTTATGCATTTGCAGACCTGTGCACGGTCTGGAAATGCCACCCCCCCTTTATTGGAGGATTTGCCCCCCCCCGCCGCCAAAAAATGAAAAAGTACCCTAAAATGATGACGCCATTTTTGACTAAACCCCTTGACTAAACCCACATTGTAAACCAAAGCACATGACCAGCATTTCGGCTCCATGTTGTCTAGGGTACCCAGACCTGTGCACGGTCTGGAAATGCCCCCCCCCCGCCCCGCTTTATTGGAGGATTCGCCCTCCCCCCTCCCCGTTTTATTGCCCCCCCCGCCAAAAAATGAAAAAGTACCCTAAAATTATGACGTCATTTTTAACCTATGATGACGCCATCATCGCGAATTTTTTGCAGTTTTTAGCCTATTTCAATGTATTTTAAGCCATTTTAGACCCATTTTTACCTTATTTTCGCTTTTTTTGTCCTTTTTTTCCCTTCTTTTTTTTCTTTTTTCCCCTTTTTTTCTCTTTTTTTTCTTTCCCCCCTGCTTGCCCCCCCCCGTTTTATTGCCCCTCCCCGTTTCAAAAAAATTGCCCCCCCCCGTTTTGACCGTGATTAACTACCGGGGAGGCGGCTTGCATAGGTCTGAGGGGAAGGTCGACCCGGGGTGGAAGATTTTAAAACCTAGAGGGGGGTGAGGTGGGGTCCAATTTCCGAAACAAAATACTTTTAAGCCATTAAATGTTTAATAATACTATTTAAATAAAATACTACTACATTTTGTTGAATAAAAAGCGATATTTAGGAATAAAAAGGGTGTAAAAACATGAATTTGTGTTAAAAATTCACGTTTTTGGAAGAAAATTTAGTAAAAAAAAATTACTTTAAACTTTCTTGAGAGGGGAGAGGGGTCAGATTTCAAAATCTAGAGGGAGGTCAGGGGTAAAAAATTTGAAAATTTGTGGGGAGGGGAGGAGGCCTGGATTTTTTCTGGGGGGGGGCAAATTTCGAGGCTACGGGGGGAAGGTGGACCCCACCATACTCCTCCCCCCTTGTTCATCTATGGTCTCTGTCCCTTCTGGATGAAACACTGCGCGGCTGGGAGCTGGTTCACACCGGAGTGACAAGTGATAACGCGTTTATATAGAAGGCCTGGCTCACACCGGAGTGACAAGTGATAACGCGTTTATATAGAAGGCCTGGCTCACACCGGAGTGACAAGTGATAACGCGTTTATATAAAATGACTGGCTCACACCGGAGTGACAAGTGATAACGCGTTTATATAGAAGGCCTGGCTCACACCGGACGACACATCCGAAAACGCGCACCAAACAAACCAAAGCAGCGCGAACAACCATATCAAGAGCAAGCGAACCGCCTTCACACCGGAGTGACAAGTGATAACGCGTTTATACCGGGTGAAAATGACGGGTCTCGCGTGGATGGACAAAGCGATAACGCGTTTATATGGAAGGTCTGGCTCACACCAGAGTGACAAGTGATAACGATGTTTATATAGAAGGCCCGGCTCACACCCAAGCAACAAGTGATAACGCGTTTATATAGAAGGCCTGGCTCACACTGGAGTGACAAGTGATAACGCGTTTATATGGAAGGCCTGGCTCACACTGGAGTGACAAGTGATACAACTGGTGTCTCAGAGAAGGCCTGCCTCACACCGGAGCGACAAGGATAACGCGTTTATATAGAAGGCCTGGCCACACCGGGGCAGCCAAAGTGATAACGCGTTTATATAGAAGGCCTGGCTCGGCTCACACTGGAGTGACAAGTGATAAAACGTGTCTCACAGAGCGCCTGGCTCACACCGAAGTGACAAGTGATAACGCGTTTATAGAAGGCTGTGGCTCATACTGGAGTGAGAAGTGATATGGTTTTCAGAATGACTGGTTCAGCTCACACTGGAGTGAAAAGTGATAACGCGTTTATATAGAAGGCCTGGCTCACACCAAGTGAAGCGCAATGTAGTTCAGATAAGGCCTGCCACACCGCAGCTACAAGTGATAACGCGTCTACACAGAATGACTGGCTCACACCGGAGTGACAATGCATAATGAGTTTATATAGAACGCCTGCTCACACCGGAGTGACAAGTGATAACGCGTTTATATAGAAGGCCTGGCTGATACTGTGGGAGAAGTGAATTCATAAATGACTGGCTCACACTGGAGGAGGATAACGCGTTCATACAGAAGGCCTGGCTTACAGATGAATAAGGATAGGGTTTTAATAGAAGTCACACCGGAGTGACAAGTGATATAGAGTTTATATATAAGGCCTGGCTCACACAGGAGTGACGTCGCGTTAAGCCAAGTGATAACGCGTTTATATAGAAGGCCTGGCTCACACTGGAGTGAGAAGGAAACGCAAATTCAGAAAGGCGGTATACGGAGAAGACGCACGAGGAGCAAGTGATAACGCGTTTATATAGAAGGCCTGCGGCTCACACCGGAGTGACAAGTGATAACGCGTTTATATGAGATAATGCCTGGCTCACAGGAGGGCTACAAGTGATAACGCGTTTATATGGAACCGGAGTGACCGGCGATCGCCCCTTTATAGACGAAGGCCTGCGTTCACGCCGAGAATGGCGCGATGATAACGCTTTATCGAGCCTGGCTCACACCAGAGTGACAAGTGATAACGTTATATAGAGGCCCGGCCCCCGCCGGCGGGGCCGGCCCGGGGGACAAGGAGACCGCGCCGGGGCCGGCGGCCCGGAGGACAAGGATAACGCGTTATAAGAAGGCCTGGCTCACACCAAAGGAGAGGGGCGTTTATATAGAAGGCCTGGCTCACACCGGAGTGACAAGTGATAACGCGTTTATATAGAAGGCCTGGCTCACACTGGAGTGACAAGTGATAACGCGTTTATATAGAAGGCCTGGCTCACACCGGAGTGACAAGTGATAACGCGTTTATATAGAAGGCCTGGCTCACACCGGAGTGACAAGTGATAACGCAAAAAGCCACAAAAAGAAACGGAAAGAAGGCCGGCGTATAAATTATATAAAATGACTGGCCAAAAAAAAACAAAAACCCACAACACACACCGGAGTGACAAGTGATAACGCGTTTATATAGAAGGCCTGGCTCACACCGGAGTGACAAGTGATAACGCGTTTATATAGAAGGCCTGGCTCACACCGGAGTGACAAGTGATAACGCGTTTATATAAAATGACTGGCTCACACCGGAGTGACAAGTGATAACGCGTTTATATAGAAGGCCAGGCCAGAGGACAGGAACGACGCCCCCAGGACAAGGAAAAAAACTCACACCAGAGTGACAAGTGATAACGCGTTTATATAGAAGGCCTGGCTCACACCGGAGTGACAAGTGATAACGCGTTTATATAGAAGGCCTGGCTCACACCGGAGTGACAAGTGATAACGCGTTTATATAGAAGGCCTGGCTCACACCGGAGTGACAAGTGATAACGCGTTTATATAGAAGGCCTGGCTCACACCGGAGTGACAAGTGATAACGCGTTTATATAGAAGGCCTGGCTCACACCGGAGTGACAAGTGATAACGCGTTTATATAAAATGACTGGCTCACACTAGGCGCAAGGATAGTATATAAGCTGTTACACAGAGACAGGAAGATATATAGAAGGCCGCTCACACCCAAGCAACAAGGATACCAATAAAACTGCTCACACGAGCGCAAGGATAACGCGAATAGAAGGCCGCTCGGCTCACAAGAGGACAAGGATACCAAAATGGCTCACACAGGAGTGACAAGTGATAACGCAGTTAAAAAAGGCGCTCTCACAACACAAGAACAACGCCTGGCTCACAGCGGAGTGACAAGTGATAACGCGTTTATATAGAAGGCCTGTGGCTCACACCGGAGTGACAAGTGATAACGCATTTATATAGAATACTCCAAAAGAATAACAAAGAAGCAGGCAGAACAAAACAAACAAAAACACCACACAGCCTGGCTCACACCGGAGTGACAAGTGATAACGCGTTTATATAGACAGGCCTGGCTCACACCGAGACAGATAACGCTATATAAGCCCTCACACAACAAAAACCTTAAACTGGCTCACACCGGAGTGACAAGTGATAACGCGTTTATATAGAAGGCCTGACTCCCACCGGAGGACAAGGAAACGCGTTAGAAGACGGCCACACCGAGGACAAGGAAACGCGTATAAGCCTGGCTCACACCGGAGTGACAAGTGATAACGCGTTTATATAGAAGGCCTAGTTCACACCGGACTGACAAGCGACAACACGTTTACACCGCAAGTGACAACGCTCACACCGGAGTGACAAGTGATAACGCGTATATATAAACGCGGCTCACAGCGGAGTGACAAGTGATAACGTTTATATAGAAGGCCTGGTTCACACAGGAGTGACAAGTGATAACGCGTTCACACCAAGTGAAGGCCTGGCTCACACCGGAGTGACAAGTGACAATGCGTTCTGAGTGACAAGTGACAATGCGTTCTGAGTGACAAGTGACAATGCGTTCTGAGTGACAAGTGACAACGCGTTCATACCGGAGTGACAAGCATAGGTGTTTTTGGTCGGGTCCGCTAGGGGGGGGGTCGACCCCCGGGTGGAAGGTCAAAATTTTGTTAGGGGGGGTCCTGGGGGGTCCGGACCCCCTGGCTTTTTAGGGGGGGTCGACTCCAGGTGCGAGACTTCAAATTTGGAGGGGGGTCAGGGGGGTCCAATTTTTTAGCAAAATTTTTTAACTCAACAATTTAAGTGTTTTTAGGTCTAATATTGAATTTTATGTATTAAAACAGCCTATTTAGGCCTAAAAAGTGTATTTAAACACTGTTTTTAACTAAAAACCCATGTTAACTAAAAACCCAAAGGAGAGGGGGAGGGGGCGCCCGGGGCGGCCTCCCCCCGGCGGGAGAGGGGGGGCCCCCTTTTTCGGGGGGTCGTGGGGGGCGGGCCCCCGCCCCCCCCCCCCCAAAAAAAAAAACATTTATGACTGTCACTTGTCGCTGTGCCTTAAAACGCCTTTTTATTAATTGTCATTCCTGTAAAAACAAGGCTTAAGGACAGTTTTCTTTAGTATGGAAAATTACGAATTTTGGCATATGAGATCTCGCGAAATACAGAATATTTCCATAAAAAATTAATATGGGTGTTAAAAAGGCAGAAACACCACGATTATAAAGTGCACATTCATTATATTATTAGTAGTAGTTGAAATAATTAATATTAAAGATGGTTTGGTTTGGTTCTATAGGCACCCAGTTATCGACTTTACGGATTAACTGTCTGTAAAAGAAAATACTGGTTGCTATATGGTAACTATTATTAAATGCGAAATTAAATTAAATGCGAAATTATTAAACTATAATAAATAAAATAAAATATAGCAGGACCCACCAGTATCACAAATACAGCTGAAGGCACTGACGCCGGAAGCGATTTTCTAACTCTTACTTCAGTCTCAGTAAGAGTCACTTCCTGTATGCTCAAAACCGGATATCCCAAAGTCATAATAGTATGATAACCTCAGAGTGATGAACAGACAATGAAGAAATTACCATGTTTTAGATTCTGTCAATGGACTGTAGGAACGTGATGACTTTTTGCCACTGAGTTGATGAGAAGTAGAGAAGTTCTTGATATGCAATTTTGTTTTGTTGGAAAAAAAATGGTTTAGTAGAAGTATAATATCCCAAATACAAAGATAGCCACATAAGAAAAAAAACACAGCATATACATCTGTACCCACAATAACATGGCAAGCAAAAACCACAAAGCACATACATATACACAGGCACACTGCATACCCACATGCATGCATGTATGGACGCACACCACACCACACATGGTGCACGCACACACACACAGACACACAAACACACCGCGTATAAACGCAACTAATGGGGTATGAGCTTACTTGGGTTGGGGTTACAAATATACCTATACATATTCTGTCCATTCGATTCTGGATGAAACCGAACAGTGATTACCGCCTTCATTAGAATTTAGTCTTTTTTGAATTCTTTGGAATTCTTCTTACTGGTTCTTGGCCCATCACCGATCTGCTAAAAAGAACAAGAACAAAAAAGAGAACACAAAGATTAAACATAAGAAAAAATAGCAAACCCAGTTAAAGCAAAACAAACTAAGCAATGTGCAGGTTAAATGGAAAAACAAAAGCAATACACTTCAACATATTTTAAGCATTATGTCAAAATTAGGAGTAAGCTTTGTAATTTTGACATATACTGTTTAGTATAACTTGAGTAGAATATATTTTATAATAGGTAGTACTGCTGCTGGGACAGAAACAGGATACCAGAAAGTAATTGGTATGGCAAGCTTATATCACGCCAGTGCTAAAATAGTAGAATAATTTAGCGTAAGCAGTTGCGACAGGATACCAGAAAGCAGATAGAGTTTAGAAATGGTGCAGGTGCTGTAAACTTCCTTTGCCACAGTGCTAAAATAGAATATATTATAGTAGTTGTATTATTTAGGAAAGCGAGAATGTGTAAAGATGTTCTATATTCCACTAAAGATTCGCTATTAAGGAATGTATCGAGATTTTATCCATAATGAAGAAGTTGTTCTGGGTCGTTGCATGTTTGTAGGTATACCTTAGACAAAGATGATAGGGCACATTCATTTCTGTGGGTAGTTTGAGTCTTATTTATCATTTTTATTGATTCTGATTTTCATTTGGGTTCTTGCGGGCAATTTTCCTTGAAGTTGAGATGTGGTGTACTGTATCAGCATAATTCCCCAATAATGTTTTAATACTTTCTGATGAGTCTTTCTCCCAATTGGCATTGTGAATTATGTTCATCTAAAATTTTCCATTATAATTCAAGGTGTTTTTGGAGTTTATTCTCGAGTTCAGAGAAATTTCTTGAGTTTTCTGAGTGTTTGAAGATTATATCATAGACCATGTTCATATTCTTTGTTCAGGTAATAAATTCATTTTGACCGTTGAGCACTCTGATGATCGCATTCCATTGATGATTATTGGTCCAGATTTTGGCATACAGGAAGTAACTCTATGTTGAGATCGGTCCATGAAGCAGGAGTTAGCCCATACCGTGCTTGGCTTCGGAGCCGGTGTACCCAAGAAACTACCGACTCCAGGGAGACAGGACCCAGGGCGGGAACCTCATCCATTCTCGAGACATGGATGCCATCTTTATTGCCATATGGGCGCAGCAGTATGTTGACAGTGTCATCATACCGGCGGCCTATGCCTTTAAAGATGGGACGGTATGGAATTAGGGTCCCGCTGTAATATATCAGTTTGTGCTAAATAAATTTTTGTTTTTTAATTAAACATCACAATACTTAAAAATCACCACTAAAATAGTATTTTCCTGAACAGTGATTTCAAATTAGTAAAAATAAAGACAAAACTTGTGCTTTTAAACTAGATTTAAACCTACATAGGTTTTTTTTTATGTTTTGCTTGTAAAACTATTCAAAATTTAAAAAATTAATTTTAAAAAGCCGATTCCACACTTTTAAATTAAACATTTTCTGTAATTGAAACATTAAAAAACTGGAAACCAAGCGCTCCAGCAGTGCTGTGAAGCGGCAAAAAACTAAAAATCCCCAAAAACTGCTTTTGCTTTTGCAATATTTAAAAAGTATTTAAGAAATTTTGAAGAGAAGGGGTTGAGGTTTTGAACCAATAAATATTTGAAATATTTCAAACTGTAAAATGTACTAGTCGCTTGCTTTTTCTCAATTTTCCCTCTACATATGATTGGCGCTAGTTAATATTGTACCCTCTTTCTAAATTCTAACACTAAAAAACCCTTATTCCGAACTAGTCTATAATCTACAACCCTGGTTTCATGGACGTAGCCAAGATTTTGGAAACAAACAAAATTTTGGAAAGTGGCAGGTGGGGTCTAGGAGGGTCCAAATCTTAAACGTTAAAAAGGACTTTGAATAAAATTTTTGCCCTTTGTGCCGAGTGTTTATTTACTTACTTATGCCAAGCACTTCACTATTTTTTCTATTATTCAATATAAATAAGTCCTTTAAACAAAGAAAAATTTTTTTACACACCCCAAAACATACCGCTAAGCAACGCAAAGCGCCAGAAAATGTTTTTAAGTTACTTGTCCTAACCCTTAAATTTTTAATCTTACTAGCAACCTAACAGACATGTGGACGGCTTGGAAATGCCTTCCCCGTTTTATTGGAGGATTTGCGCCCTCCCCCCAAAAAATGAAAAAGTACCCTAAAATTATGACGTCATTTTTGACCTATGATGACGCCATCATTGCAAATTTTTTGCAGTTTTTAGCCTGTTTCAATGTATTTTAAGCCATTTTAGACCTATTTTTACCTTATTTTTGCTTTTTTTTTGTCCCTTTTTTTCCCTTTTCCCTTCTTTTTTTCTCTTTTTTTTTTCTTTCCCCCTGCTTGCCCCCCC
>JASAMX010031198.1:0-11545 GCA_030248175.1 Microlaimidae sp. YZB2_3
TTTTATAACCTGAAGGGGCACTTAACGAATATAAAACTCCTATGGCGCCTGGAATAAACTACTCCTTTAATCCTTGACCAATCAGGCTGATATTTGAAAACGATGTAGAGTTAATGTCATTTGTCACAAAATTTACATACCAATTTTGAGTTAGATATGTTTTGTATTAAAGGAGCAGTCCGTTCCGGGCGCCATAGGTCGCCTTTGGCGCTCGGAGCGGACTGTTCCTTTAATACAAAACATATCTAAGTAAAAAATCGATTCTCAGTTTTTTGGCACCAACGTCACATTATTCCTAATTTCAGACCAATCGGCCAAATATTATAGTTTTTTAGGGAAATGTAGTATGTTTCAGTGCACATCATTATGCACTGCACGCAATTGTCATTTCAGTAAAGAAAATAGCTTATTACACAAATCGCTATCTGAAAAAAGCTGCCTGAAATAGTGCAGTTCTGATAACTTAATTTAATGTCAACGTTTTTCAACGTCAAAACAAGTGATGTTCCAAACTTAAATTATACTCTGGAGCAAATTCCACAGCTTAGCGACTTAAATAAATAAGCTAATGGATTTTCAATCTTGAAAACTTGTTTTAAGTTATTTATCCTTTAAGTTTTTAATAAATTTTGAAAACAATTTTAGGTTACTAAATTTTATTTAAAATTTTATATTACTACTAAATTATCACGGATAATTAGCTTAAAAACAAGTTGGAGACCTGGAGCTCCGAAAATCGGAGCTTCAAGAATTGGAGCTCTAGTCATCTAGATCACTAGTCTAGCCAAATAAAAATAATTCCTGCCAAAAATGCAATTTTGCAAATGAAAATCAAAGAACTATTAACAAATAATAATTTTGCTTGAAGATTCTGAGTCAATTTAATTTAAATCAATCGCTTTAAACGATTATTTCCTTGGCGTCACAGGGTCCGTCAAGTTGTATAAATCTTCTTACTTTGTGTTAGAACGGCGACAAGCAAAGTGAATCCAATCAAAATCCCAAACAGCGATTTCATTTTTTTTCTCACACGGCGGCTCCAAGATGTTGTATAAACGAGCGAGAGGATGGACTAATTTTGCGTAATACTACTTAATTGTTTAAAGTACTGATTTCATTAGAAGTGTAAACCTGTCCTAGTTTTTTTAATTCAAAGCTTGCGGAGATTTTTTTAAAAAAATAACCCGAATCTTCAATAACTCGCTTACTCCCGAAGTCAATGTATTTTATAAAGTAATTAAAGTAGTATATTAAGAATTTACGATTTAGAATATGCTCAGCTTTATGTTAATAATTAGTTTAAAAGTTCAATCATAGTTCATTTTAACAGTCTAATTTTGGTGCTTAACACGTGATGAGATGCGAGACTTTTAAATGAAGAAAACGACATTTCTTGTTATCACACTGTTACTAATGAGCTGCTGTTTTTAAACCGGTTACTGTAGCAAAGGGCGTCAGTTTAAATCCGCATTACTCTGACACAAAGAGTCACAATTAATATAAAATCAACAAGACTTTGACTCATTACATTTATATTATTTGAGCGTTAAGTAATAAAGAGTCACAGTTACTAGCATTTTACGCAATTCTGATGCATTGTGTTACGTCTTGTTGATCGTTCCTGCTGAGAGTATACCGGCGAGAAAACGGGAAGCGTCACGAGGTGTAAAAATTCATATTCAGTTTAAATCATTTTTTTAAACAAAATAGAAGAATACGCAACAAAGAATATGTCACTGTAAATAAAAAACATTATCTGCAAGTATGGTATCTTGACACGAAATTCCGTAATTCGAAGGGAGGGGGCAAAATTTTACCCAAACACGATAGTCAAAACCCTCCCACAGTTAATGGAGAATCACGACAGTTAATTCAATATACACAAAGGTCTTAAAATGATTTAAAAATAATTTCTATATGACTATAGTTAATAAAAAAAACAAGATCATAATACACAAAAATAACAATTAACAGAAAACATTTATTTAAAAAAAACAGCTGGTAGTAAATACTTATTTCTTTTTCATTTTTTCGGTCTTATACAAATTATTTTTAATTCTTCTCGAGACCTTTGTGTACATTAAATTAACCGTCGTGATTCTCCATAGTCTTTACAGAGTTATAACGTATCAGAATCATTTTTAGCCAATTAGTGCTTATGAAAAAAGCAGATCTGTTATCCATCGGAAATTAATGTTTTCCCAAGTACTAATTGGCTAAGTGATACTATTAGCTCCTCACACAACCATTCCCACAGAGCAAAACATATACGTGATCACGAATGCTATATGACATTTTAAGGGTCCTTAAAATCCTGACGTGAAAAAAAGATTGCAAGTCAAAGCTTCGCATTCATAAGAAATTACAAATAAGCTAGTAGTAGAAAGATATATATGCATGTACCAATTTAAAGCTTAAACTACGTTTTAGTCTTCTTTATTTGTGAATTATATTTGTTAGTTTTTTGAATTTGTACAAGTATTTTAAGTTTGTTTATAGAAACGATTGCAATCTTCCCCGACAGCCTCTAAGTTTAATCGCAGTAGTTTAATTTTTATATTAGTTTTTATTGAGCGTATCCAAAACGAATTTTTAAATTGGGTAATGGTGGCTGACGTGTTACTATGTTTTTAGATCCGAGACAATCTAATGTTAAGCTTGCTTGCAAAAAATTAAGCTTTTATAAAACGATGATAACAACAAATGAATTTTAAAAGTGTAGATTTTAAAAACATTATAAAAACTACCCAAAGGTTTCTCGTTCCATGTTGATAAATAATAATTTAAGTAGTCAAAAAAGGGTGTTTTATTATTTTTTATTCCAGACAATAGAAAAAAAAACAATATAAACCGAATGCGTTTTACATAAATCCGGTATTATCTCTACTCAGAATCAACTCAACCATGTACGTAGTGAATACTGTTTTTTTAATTTTATTAGCTGTTCAAAAATCTGAGTTTCAAACTTTATTTTAATTGTCCTTTCCCAAAAATAAATAACCATATTTTACAATTTTTGTATCACAGATATAATATAGCTAATATTGTATTATTAGTCAAAATATTAGTTAGTTACATTACACCTTATAAAACATCTCTGACAAAAAAATTTTTAAAAACGGAGAAAATCAATAGTGACACAATTTCAAACACAGCCAGACTGCAATTGGCTTATGCGCAGTTTCTGCTAAAGTAAAACTAAAGGGCTGTACTGAACATTCGAAAAAAGAAAAATCTAAAATAATTAAGCAACACTAGCTAAATTTCTTAACCAGCTTTCTGTTGTTTTTTTTAATTTTATCTAGCAATCTTACAAAACCAATGCTTAATCAGACCTGTGCACGGTTTGGAAATGCACCCTTCGCTTTGTTGGAAGATTTGCGCCCTCTCCCCCCCGCCCAAAAATAAAAGTTTCCCGAAATCATGGCACCATTTTCGACCTATTATGACGCCATCATGGCGAAATTTTTGCAGTTTTAGCATATTTTAATGCATTTTAAGCCATTTTAGACCTATTTTTACATTAATTTTGCTTTTTTTAATCTTTTTCCTTCTTTTTTTCTCCCCTGTTTCCCCCCGTTTCAAAAAATTGCTCTCCGTGCCTCCCCCAATTCTGAATTGCCCCCCAATAAAACCCCGAAAGAGGGGGCAGTGAACAGGTCGGCTGAATGATTCGAAAACAGTTATTAACCCTGTCGACATTAAAACGACCATTGTTGACGGTTGACTGAAGTCAATAACTGCGCGTACACTTTTTGTAATTTTGTAAAATTCCTGGATTGGATTGATTACAGTTATCCAACATACGTACTTCTGTTTTTCTAATGACTAGACAACTTAGCAACCCATTTTGTTAAAGGTTGTTGGCGGTGGGATATAAATGGACAGGAAGGAATTTATTGCCGAAAAATTTTAGAAAATATTATCCCCGAAAATTTGAGTGATGTGATGTTACCCTGGATTTGAGGGATAATTTCCCTAAATTTGTCTATATATGATTTTTTGTGTTATGGGCCCCAAAATCTTGATATATCTTGTAAAATAAATTATAAACACGCAAATTATTATCACAAAATTACTTTTTCAATTTTATTCTAAAAAATACAATTTTTTATAAATCCAAAAATTATATTTTCCACATTTTTACTCATGTAATACATCAACTGCGTGAACTGGTTGTCGGTTGTATTAACATCCCACAAAACATTAAATCGCTGTAGCGTTAAATACTTATTTTAAATTTTATTAAACAACCTATAATTTTTTGAATTATACAAAAAAATTGCTTAAAACAAAAAAAAAACCAAGTTGAACCTTTTTACCAAAGAACATAAATTATATCCAGATAAATAAAATAAACAGACCCTACATAACTACTTGTTTCCATCATAGATGTTTTTGGTCGGGTCGGCTAGGGGGGGGGGGGCCCACCCCCGGGTGGAAGGCCAAAATTTTTTAGGGGGGGGGGGGGGTCCAGGGGGGTCCGGACCCCCCTGGCTTTTAGGGGGGGGTCGACCCCGGGTGCGAGATTTCAAATTTTAGGGGGGGGGGGGGGGGGGGGGGGTCAGGGGGGTCCAATTTTTTTCACCAAAATTATTTAACCTCAATTATTTATGTTTTTTTATGTCTAATATTTAATTTTATGTATTAAAACAGCCTATTTAGGCCTAAAAAGTGTATTTAAACACTGTTTTTAACTAAAAACCTGTGTTTTTGACAGTAAATAAAAAAATATACTTCCAAATTGGTCGGGTGGGGGTGGGGAGGGGGGTCCAGCCTTCCAGGGGGGGGGGGGTAGGTCGGACCGCTCTCGAGCTTGGGGGGGGAGGGGGGGGGGGCCCCTGGATTTTTTCCAGGGGGGGGGGGGTCCAAAATTTTGGCTCTAGGGGGGGGGGGGTGCACCCCTTCTGTCCCCCCCCCCCAAAACATCTATGGTTTCCATTTCATCTCAATTGCATTTTGGTCTCGAATTACCACCGGCCTCAACGTTGCTTACCTAGCCTGAAGATATTAGTTTGCAATAAAAATCTTATTATTAATTTTTTTAATTATAAATATTGTCATGATTAATATCACAAATTACTGAGTTATCTTTAAGCTTTCTTTTGCTTGCTGCCACCCATTTTTCCGGACTCAGAGATTCACCTTGCCAACAAAGACCAAATGAATTTTTGTATATCATTTATTATTATAATTTATTTTTATTATTTTTAATCCGTCTTCCCTTCCATGCCCCTTAGTTCCGGACTGGCGGTCGTGAATTCGCTTGGACTTCTGGCGAACGACACTTTCGGCACTTCCGCCGGCGACAGATGTCCACTATTTACATCAACGCTTAACTCCTCCACAATTGTATCTTTTACAAGCAGGGATGATGATACGGCCCCCATTTCACTTCCCGTTAATGAGGATACGGCCCCGCTTCTATTTTCTGCTACTGAGTATACGGTCCCGCAAGGCTGGGAAGAAAAATTCCCGGAAAGCTCTTCAGAAACTGGCGGCGACGCAACGAAGGAGTCTTGATTCCCCACGGATTCCGGGTTATTTTGCGTCGCGGTGGTTTCTAATTCTGGCGGAAGAATGGTTAGGGCCGGCCTGGGCGGAAGGTAGCGCTCGATTTGCTCTCTTAAGCTGTCTACGTCCACTCTGCACATTTTCGCCTAATAATAAAATAAAGAAGAATAAAATCGAAAACGGTAAAATTAAAAATGAAGTTTTTTCCCTTGTAAGTCAAAATTTATATTTACAGATTTTAACCATACATGGGTTAGTTGGTCCGGAGTTCAGGGGATGGGGGGTAAACCCGGAATTAGGGGTGGGGGTCATAAAATCCGAGAAACACATTTTAGCCATATCGTTTTTTCTGGAGTGCATTTTACCCATATAGTTTTTCAAATTTTAAGGAAAAATAGGCAAAAAACGCTAAATTTAAAACTTAAGTTTGGAGGCAGTTAGAAGTCATTTTAAACACATTTTTTCCTTCCTTTTTCCAAAATTGAAGGGGGGGTTAACCATTTCTTCCCCCCACTTCTAATTGGGGGGGGGGGGGGTTTAACCCACCACTCAGAAGTGGAGGGGGAGAAAAGGTCAACCCCCCAATTTTGGAAAAATGAAGAAAAAATGTCTTTAAATGACTTCTGCCTCCAAACTTAAGTTTTGAGGTCAAAATGAATGTCCCCCCCCCCACTCCGGACCAACTTTCCCATGTATGCCCGTGCCCATGTATGGTTTTAACTGATCCAAATCAAAAATAGACATTATTGTAAACCATACATGGGCAAGTTGGTCCGGAGGGGGGGGGGGGGGGATTAAACCCCAAATTAGGGGGGGGGGGGGTTTAAAATCCGGGAAACGCAAAATACCCATATCGTTTTTTTTTTCTGGAGTGCATTTTACCCATATCGTTTTTCGATTTTGAAGGAAAAATAGGTAAAAAACGCTAATTTTAGGTCAAAAAGCCCTTTTTATTGCATTTTTGAGCTTTTTACTGCTTAAAACATTCATTTTGACCTCAAAACTTAAGTTTAGGCAGTTAGAAGTCATTTAAAGACATTTTTTTCCTTCATTTTTCCAAAATTGGGGGGTTAACTTTTTCTCCCCCCCCCCCACTTCTAAGTGGGGGGGAGGGTTAAACCCCCCTTCTCAGAATTTAGGGGGGGGGGTTAACCCCCCCCAACCTCCCCCCGTGCCCATGTATGTTGTAAACTGTATTTATTATGTTTGATTTAAAATTTGTTATAAAAAATTTAAAATTAAAAGAAAGTTGTCCACCAAAATTTAAGCACAGCAGAGCTATGGTTTACCAAAAAATGCACAAAAAAAAGAAAAATAACAATACCACAAACAAAATCAAAACAACCCTTTAATCAACACATTACTATAATTATTGTGCTTTTAATCCCTCCGTACTCAATATATCCACACGTCAAAAATTTCCCAGTCCAATATATTTTATTTTTTCAAAAGCAAAATTTATTCAGACCGGCACGCGAAAAAACAAAAAAACCCCCCCCCCCCCACAAAAAAAAAAACAAAACGACAAAACCCACGCCCCCCCCCCCCCCCCCCCCCCCCCCCCAACCCCCCACCCCATGTTTTAATCATTTTAAGCAGAATACGGAAGGCCAATAATACTATTCGTTGCCAAACGGCATGTTAAGAAACTATACATAAGAATTTCGTCAAAAGCGCTACATTATTCTATCAGAATTATTATATTATAATTTTTCTCAGTCGAGATTTGATCTCGAGACTTTCAGCACACAGACGAACGTTCTACCACTGTGCCATAACCTCGACCACAACTGTTTCTTAATCGAGCTATAATATACCATACCGTTTTCTCCCGTTCCGAAGTCGGTACCCCTAGAAGGTTGGCGATTTCCTTGGCCGGGAACAAGACTGCCAGGCAGAGATTCAAGTAGGGCGCCAATTCCTCCACCACTAGACGAACTGCCATTTTGAAATTCTCCATCTTTTTTGGCGACCAATTCTTTTCGTTAGACCTGTAACGTTATTGTTTCAATAATTATGTTTAATTGGTATGATTAAAATCGCAGATTGAATTTATGAAAAAATTATGGTTCGAAATATTTCATCTAAATTTTATTCGGTTTGGCTTTTGGGGATGATGATACCACTGAGATATTCTGCTTTCTCCGGCCATCGTATTCTTTTCGGGTACCTATATTTCCCGCCCTTACAAATTCTAGGAGGCCCAAAATCCACTTATGAATATAACCTTCTTTTCCGTATATTTACATAAAAAAAGAAGTACGGTCACTCGTCATGAAATTCGTCAGGTTGTTTTCTATCAAAAATAAAATCTATTGCGAAAACAAAGTAAAAGCTAATGAAAAAAGGCAGGGTAACTAACTCAAAGTCGGACAAGCCTTAATTTCGGCCACCGGCTGTTATTTTTAATATGCATAAATTATTAAAATGAACTGCGTATGGCTGGATGAAATTATAAAATGAACTCGTAATGTCGTGTATCTAGCCATTATGCGCATAGCAAAAATAACAGCCGGTGGCCTAAATTAAGGCTGGCAGATTTTAAGTCAGTTACCCTATATAAATCAATCCCCGCTCATCAAGCATGCTCCCTAGGAAGTACACCATGTTGACTTATAAATGTTAAGGAAAAAGATTTATAATAAAAACAAAAACAAAATTCAAGAGACAAAACCTAATAAAACACGATGAAGTGCTGGCTTAAATTCGACCATACTCAATTTCGGCCTTTGGTTGTTATTTTCACCACGCGTAAAATTATAAAATAAACTGCGTATGACTAGATTAGATAAAATGACATGACAATCTATCCAGCCATACGTAGTTTATTTCACAACTTTGCGCGGGATTGAGTCCGCTCATTGAGTTCACCGCGCTAATTAGTGAGTCCGACATGTTGACTTAATTTAACCAAAAAAAACAACCCTAATCAAAGTCAAGATAAAAATCATAACAAAAATTGTACCAAATAAATTTTATTTTTAATCCACTCACTCTGCGAGTCCGCTCATCGAGTCCACGACGCTCCTTAGTGAGTCGGCCAGGGCGCCGGCTACCCTGGCGCCCGTCGTCAGCGGCAGACAGAGCCGCGTCTCGTTGAAGCCCCCCAGGACGGCGTTGCAGTACAGCGCCAGCCCAGTCCAGTCCATCAGGCCCGTGGGCGGGGAGAGGTTCTCCGTATCGCCTAAGTAAAAAGTATGATTAAAACATAGGTTTGGTTGGGGCCATACATGAGCAAGTTGGTCCGGAGTGGAGGGGGTTAAAATCCGAGAAACGCAAAATACCCATATTGTTTTTTTTTCTGGAGTGCATTTTACCCATATCGTTTTTCGATTTTAAAGAAAAAATAGGTAAAAAACGCTAATTTTAGGTCAAAAGCCCTTTTGTATTGAATTTTTGAGCTTTTTACGATTTAAAACATTTATTTTGACCATAGGTGGACAGGGGGGAAGGTTGGGGGGTTATACCCCCCAAAAATCCCGACTATACCCGACACCCCCCTAAAATTTGGGGGTACCCCGGACACCCCCCCTAAAATTTGGGGGTCCCAGTACTAAAAACGCTAAAAATGGGGTATTTGGCGTATACCCCAAAAAAACTTTCGGGACACCCTCCCAAATTGGGGGGTCAGGTACACCCCCCAAAATCCGAAAGGCTGCTCATCTATGATTTTGACCTCAAAACTTAAGTTTGGAGGCAGTTAGAAATCATTTTAAAGACATTTTTTTCTTCATTTTTCCAAAATTGGGGGGGTTAACCTTTTCTTCCCCCCATTTCTGAGTGGGGGGGGGGGTTACGGAGGAAAGAGGGGGAAACCAGGGGGGAAAAAAAGAAAAGAAGCTCAGATTTGGGGGGTCCCGGGGTTCGTTCTAGAATTTAGGAGGGGGGGTGGGGTCCGGTGCGAGAAAAAGGGTAACCATACATCATGGGCAAGTTGTCCGGAGTGGGGGGGGGTTAAACCCCAAAATAGGGGGGGGGGTTAAATCCGAGAAATGCAAAATACCCATATCGTTTTTTTAAAGAAAAAATAGGTAAAAAAACGCTAAGTTTAGGCCAAAAAGCTATTTTTATTGCATTTTTGAGCTTTTTACTGTTTAAAACATTCGTTTTGACCTCAAAACTTAAGTTGGAGGCAGTTCGAAGTCATTTTAAAGACATTTTTTTCTTCAATTTTCCAAAATCGGGAGGGGAGTTAACCTCCCTCCCCACTTCTGAGTGGGGTGGGGTTAAACCCCCCTTCTCAGAATTTGGGGGATGGTTAACCCCCCCCCAATCCCCCCGTGCCCATGTATGGTTGGGGCACATAATGGGCACGACCTCCCCTAGTAGTGAGGGCTAACCATATATACTTGATCACAGAAAATGGTTGCGGGAAAGGGGGGGAGCTTAACCAACCACCCTAAAATTTTTCTTGGAAAAATATTTTAACATCCTTTTTTTTCGGAGTGTTGGGTAAGGCGGAATTAATTCCCCAATTTCTGAAAACAGAAAAAAGTGTTTTAAAGTCTAACTCGGTTTTCCGCGACCAATTTTACTCGACAGTATTTTTAAAGTAGAGTCTACGACGCGTTCCTAAGCCTAAGCGAAGCCTAAAAAACAACCTAAACTTTATTAAATAGCTGCGCGGAGAAAGTTTTTAGGCTTCGCTCAGGCTTAGGAATGCGTAGGTTTAAGCTTAAAAGAAGCTGTCCAGTAAAATTAGTCGAGTAAATCTAAGTTAGCCATTTTAAATGACTTTAAAGTACCCACTTTTAAACTTAGGATTTAAGGTTAAAATGAGTAAAAAAAACTGGGGCTAACTAATGACAGTTTAAGAGACCCCTCACCATTAAAATGAGGTAAAATTTTCAGTGTTTAGCGGGTTACCACGAAGACTTTATTTTCACTTTGTTTATTTTGCAGCGTTTTTAAGGTTAAAGTCCAAAAACTTTAGTTTTAAAAATGTCAACACTAGAAATCATTCAGCTGGGCAAAAAATTTTTAAAATAATCCTTGATATTCACGAAAAACTTAGGTAAAAAGTTATGAGAAAGCACATTTACTGCACACTGTATTGTAAATAAAATAATTGTAAATTAAAATTACGTACTTTGACTTTCAACAGCTAGAAAGGTGGCAGTAGTGGTAGACGAATGGGTTCCGAAATTGGATGGATTGTCCAGAAAGTGTTCGGTGCTCAGTTCGTGAAGCAATCTAAAAATAGTCAACAACAATAGGTCCATTTCTGAAGGGAAACGTAGCATTCTAAAATTAATACGCGAAACATTTTATAAAAAAAAACAACAATATTAGGACCATAGTTCGAGTATTTTTCCGAAACGGACAAAAAAAAACCCCAGATTTTGGTGTATGGGAGCAAAAAGTAAAAAAACAACAACTTTCTATAATATTTTCCCGGAGTGAGAAGAGAAGCGAATCCCGGAAATCTATTCGGATTTCCATAGCAAATATTCGATAGCAAATATTGAATAATAAACAAAATAGTGAAACCGAACCCCACCCAAATTTTACCGAATTTTTGTCGTTTTAAGGCATACCCCATCTTTAACCAGTTTTTACCTCTAGAACCTTCTTCTCCTTGTTTACCAAACAGAAAAACAGAGCAGAACTAAATACCTGCCTCCCTCAAAGTTTTGGCCCTTTTAAACTTATTTACCAATTTTCTTTTTTCTAAAAACTTTTTCTTGTCACGTTAAACTGGAAATTCAATATAAAAAAACTAAAATAAACTAAAAAATCTTTGGAAAAAACGTACCGTGCCGTGGCCGCGTCCAGTGCCGAGTGAAATTCCCGCGCGGCCGCCCCCTCGAACAGGGGGCACACCAGTGAGCGGAAATCCGCCCCCACCCGCCCGAAGGACAGGCCGAAGTACATGCACTGGGCCAAGACGGAGTCCAACCGCCCGCCCACCCCTTTCCGCAAGTCTGCGTCCAAGATGGCCAGGAATTCCTAAAATAGCCACAGGTCAGTTTATTACTAGTCATGTTTGCCACAGCTGAAATAGCTACGGATCTCTACCTAACTTTCCTGC
>JASAMX010031199.1:0-13949 GCA_030248175.1 Microlaimidae sp. YZB2_3
TGTTGTATTGGAAATAGCTAGCAACCGCCCCAGGCTGATAAGGCAGAAATTAATTTAAGCAATAAACATATATTCATAACAGTCATTTTTTTCCGGCAGTCGCCTAAGTGATTTCCCACCAAATATGACAAAGTTTACGTAAGAGCATCTTTGACTGAGGATCAGAGAGTCTGTCAAAAAGAGTTGTTATGGCAATTTTTGTGAGCTAAGAGAGCAGAACAAAAAGGTTTTACTCTTGGTATTCTGCTGATGGTGATCCCTTTTTGTTCGACATCACTCTCAAGGCTCCCCTAAAGGTTTCAAAGTAAGATATTTCGCGACTTAATTACCATTATAGTAGGAACTGAAGCTTATATCTAAAGGTAAACCCAACATCGCTGCAACAGTTGTTTATTGGATAAAACAATGCCCCCCGTTAAGTAACCATTTAAATCACAAGAATCTGACGTCATTTTATCAGCCAATTAGATTCAATTTAATACTGAGTATATATTTCGTGAATAAAGTGACGTCATTTGTTAGTGTGATTTAAGTGAGTATTTATGGGGGCATTTTGTTATAAGACAAACAAATGTTGCAGTAACAATTGCTTTAGTATAAAAATTTGTGTTTGAATGCAAGAAGCCTTGCTAACTTCTTAGACGAGTTTGATGTTCTGATTTCAGGAGATGACCTTATCTATGGTGCTATTGATATCTGCTTTATTTGTGAAACATGGCTCACTGAAACAACTTCTAATGAAATGATCATCAAAACTACAGAATTTAATGTTTATCAAAGGGATCGACAGGAGTGGCAAGAAGGTGGAGTAGTTTTATTAATTAAAAATATTTTTAGAGTAGTTGAGGTTGAAATGAAGGAGAAGTATGATGCAATAGAACTAGTAGCGGTTGACATTTTTCTACAGGGGCCTGTTTCATAAAATACTGGTCTTCGTAAATTACAAGTCTATCAATAACTTTTTTTATTCTGAACCATTTGCGTTGAAATTTGAAATGAAAAATGATTATATGCCATGTGCAAACTATTTAAAATTTCATGTACGTAGCTGTTGTGTGTTTAAAGTTATTCCAGTTTTAAACTTTGGCCATTTGTAGTTTTTCACAAGTTCTCAAAAGAAAAATTTACCCTACTCCGAGTAGGATAAAATTTACTTTACGATTTCACTTGATTTTTTTACAAGTTTGTAAAAAAACTTGAATACAAGTGAAAATACAAGTGAAAAATACAAGTAAAAAATTCAAGTAAAAATACCATTGTAAATTTGAATTATTTTTTTGTTGGTTTGAGAAGTATATTAAAAAAAATCTATATATAAAAAATATAAAAAATCTATATAAAAATTGAATATATTATTATTTATATTACTAATATTAAATTATATATTAAAAAATCTATATAAAAACACATATAAAAACATCTTTTTATTTGTTTAAAAATTTACAAGTCAGTAATTTTAAAAACTTGTATTTTTCTCCATTTTACAAACTTGTAAAATTTACCAGTATTTTATGAAACAGGTCCCTGGGGCCTATTTCATAAGGATTTCTGTAATTGTAAATTAATAAACGCATTTTATTTCTTCTTATTTTATTAATTAAAAAATACGTACGTAACTGTGGAATTTACGGAATTTACAGACATGTAATTTTTTTAATTCTAAACGGAATTTTATTAATATACTTTTTAATTAAAAATACAAAAGAAAAAACTGCGTTTATTAATTTACAGCTGTAAATTAATTACAAGCAATTTTTATGAAATAGGCCCCAGCCCCCGTCGTTTTAATAGCGGTAGTTATTTTGTTAACGCTTTTTATGCATAAAAACACATTTTAGAATAACGCGGTTGTTTACCCAAAAGTTTTTTTTGACATTTTTACAAACAAATCAATTAAGTTGTTAAATTTACCTGCTGTGTGTAACCAAGATAATCAGTTTTGGTGACAAATAATTAACTGTATGAGCATTGGAAAGCATTTTGTTGGCCGCATACTCAATAGCTCTAAAACATTTAGTAGTATAAATATAAATTATTAGTAAAGGGGATCAATCGATCGATCAATTCTATCAGGGAGCCAGTCGTTAATTGATAATCTCCTCTTTTTCACTCCGATGACTTTTATCTGTTTTTGTTTTTGGTTTTGCTTTTAACGACTTCAATTTGAAGTTTTCCAGTTTTGTAGAGTTTAAAAAACTAATTTATATTATCAAAACGATTGTAAAACATAAATTTATTTTTAAAATTAATAAATTTTTATGTTTTATTAAACTAGACTTTTTTTGACATTTTTTTGATTAGTTAGTTTAGAACATAAAAAAATTTATTTTTAATACTTTTTTGTATTTTAAATAAGTAGTTTGTGTTTGTACGTGTTTGTAAAGTTCATTAATTTATATCCGTTTATAAAAAATTGTTCATTTTGGAAAAGGCTTCATGAAAACAAAAAAACTGTTAAGACCGCTTCACACCAGAGTGGCAGCTGATAGCTGATAGTGAACGCGCGCGTTTACATCATTACACTGTCATTGTTGCTGCAGTGTAAACTCTGTGCGCTTTGCGTCACCTATCAGCTGCCACTCCGGTGTGAACCGGTCTTTAATGCCAAGTTTTTTAATAAATCCTTGATTTTTACGAGAAATTGTTTATATTTTAATACAACTTATTTTTTCTCAGTGTGGAAAAAAGTTTTGAAATATGATTGTATTTTAATGCAATTATTTTACATTCAATAAAATAATCCTCAATTGACATAAATATAAATCAAAATAAAAATAGTATATTGCTCCTTCAAACTAGCAAATCAAGATTTATTTAATCTTAACTATAACAATTTAAATATTAATTTAGCTATTAGTTATTTTATGAAAAATTGAAAGAAAACTGTTGGTTTATTTATATGATCTCATCTAATTTTAATTATAAATTTTAATATTAGTTTTACAAAAACTAAGCATTATGTGATGCTCACCTATTTTTAAATTTAGTTTATATAGTTTTACAAAATAGGTTAGTTTATGACAATTAAATCAATAATAACTTAATAATAAACAATCAATAAATTACACATCATTTTAACAAAAAATAACAAAAAAATCATTAGTTTCCCCAAAATAAATAAGGGGTGGAAACCAACAATCGAATGAAAAAAAAAACAAATATTAAAGCCTTTCTTTATATTACAACTATATTATATATCTCGTTTGGAATCAAATCAATTTTTTTTCACTTTTGCAATCGGTCAATTCTTTTTTTCTATAATAAAACAAAAAACAAAAAAAAAAAAAAAACAAAAGAAAAGAAGGGAGAGTGGAGTGGACTCGAGACAAGCGCCGCGTGCCGGGAACACGAAATAGTAGAGCGCATAGGGGGGAGAGCGAAACGGCCAGGACCGAACCGACAGAGTAGAGAATGGCGGGGAACCGAGCGGGCGGGGAGTGAATTGTAGGGGAGCGAGGTGGGGAAACCGACCTGTCCCGGCCCCCGGCCGGCATTTATCATACAACCAAAAAAAATAAAATCTCTGTTTTTTTTAGCGATACTGGAAAAAATTTGACAAAAAATTTTTTGTTTGCGGTCTTATAACTTTTGAACGCGCCGCGATCAATATGCAAATATCTCGCGTTAAGGTCCTTGTACTTTTGGCTACCTCCTGAAAAAATTTTTTTTTTCAAAAATTTTGGGGGGTTAGCCCCAAAATTGCCGAAATTTACGGTCGATTTTTTTCGGCCAAATTTCTAACTTTTTACCATATGGGGCTTTACGTCTGAAAATTTTTTTTGCAGATTGCCCATACTTTCCTGAGCTCAAAAATATATAATTTGTTAGGGGTAACCTACCTGGGTCGGGTACCCCAAGAGGTTAAAGGGGGTCAATTTCACGATTTTTGCTAAAAATCTTTGTATGGGGGACACATTATGCATATTTTGGCATCATGCTCAAAAACTGTTAGAGCCACAGGCCTGAGACCGGGGGGATTTATGCGGAAATTTAAGTCCTACATTTTGGTGATAGTCCCAAAAAAATCTTGATGCCCTAAGGCACTGCAATGGCTGACCCCTAAAAATAAAACTTTTGACACAGCCCCTCTACATAGGCGAGTAATATATCATTTTAAAGCTCTCGGCGTGCTGATTTAAAAAATATAAAAAAATTTGCTCTAAATGGTCGGGTAACCAAAATACAGACCCCTTTGTACCCCCAAAATTAGTAAGGGGTGATTTTTTTGTTTTTATTATTTATAAGCCGTGTTTATATTCGTTTGAAAGCTCTATGCGTGCTGATTTCAAAAATATTAATTTTAGACTAAAATTTTTTATGGTTACCCGGTTACATACCCCCAAATACCCCCAAATTTGAAAAATGGTAATTTTGTCATTTTTTCATTTTAAGTGACATGTTTATACTCATATGAAAGCTCTCGACGCACTGATTTCAAAAATATATAGTTTTTTTAATTTTCTTCAGTGGTTACCCATTTTTGCACCCATCAATGTACCCCCTAAAATTCTTAAGAGGTGATTTTATTATAATACCGTCATGTTTATACTCATATCAAAGCTCACGACACGCTGATCCCAAAAATATAAATTTCAACTCGATTCACCCAATGGTTACCATTTTTACAACCAAAATGTACCCCCAAAAATTTTTAGGGGGTCTTTTTTATATATTTATTGTAATACCGTCTTGTTTGTACTCATATAAAAGCTTTAGACACGCTGATCCCAAAAATATAAATTTCAACTCGATTCACCCAATGGTTACCATTTTTACAACCCATAATGTACCCCCAAAAATTTTTAGGGGGTCTTTTTTATATATTTATTGTAATACCGTCTTGTTTGTACTCATATAAAAGCTTTAGACACGCTGATCTCAAAAATATAAATTTCAACTCGATTCACCCAATGGTTACCATTTTTACAACCCATAATGTACCCCCAAAAATTTTTAGGGGGTCTTTTTTATATATTTATTGTAATACCGTCTTGTTTGTACTCATATAAAAGCTTTAGACACGCTGATCTCAAAAATATAAATTTCAACTCGATTCACCCAATGGTTACCATTTTTACAACCCATAATGTACCCCCAAAAATTTTTAGGGGGTCTTTTTTATATATTTATTGTAATACCGTCTTGTTTGTACTCATATAAAAGCTTTAGACACGCTGATCTCAAAAATATAAATTTCAACTCGATTCACCCAATGGTTACCATTTTTACAACCCATAATGTACCCCTAAAAATTTTTGGGGGTACATTATGGGTTGTAAAAATGGTAACCATTGGGTGAATCGAGTTGAAATTTATATTTTTGAGATCAGCGTGTCTAAAGCTTTTATATGAGTACAAACAAGACGGTATTACAATAAATATATAAAAAAGACCCCCTAAAAATTTTTGGGGGTACATTATGGGTTGTAAAAATGGTAACCATTGGGTGAATCGAGTTGAAATTTATATTTTTGAGATCAGCGTGTCTAAAGCTTTTATATGAGTACAAACAAGACGGTATTACAATAAATATATAAAAAAGACCCCTAAAAATTTTTGGGGGTACATTTTGGTTGTAAAAATGGTAACCATTGGGTGAATCGAGTTGAAATTTATATTTTTGAGATCAGCGTGTCGAGAGCTTTGATATGAGTATAAACATGACGGTATTATAATAAAATCACCTCTTAAGAATTTTAGGGGGTACATTGATGGGTGCAAAAATGGGTAACCACTGAAGAAAATTAAAAAAACTATATATTTTTGAAATCAGTGCGTCGAGAGCTTTCATATGAGTATAAACATGTCACTTAAAATGAAAAAAATGACAAAATTACCATTTTTCAAATTTGGGGGTATTTGGGGGTATGTAACCGGGTAACCATAAAAAATTTTAGTCTAAAATTAATATTTTTGAAATCAGCACGCATAGAGCTTTCAAACGAATATAAACACGGCTTATAAATAATAAAAACAAAAAAATCACCCCTTACTAATTTTGGGGGTACAAAGGGGTCTGTATTTTGGTTACCCGACCATTTAGAGCAAATTTTTTTATATTTTTAAAATCAGCACGCCGAGAGCTTTAAAATGATATATTACTCGCCTATGTAGAGGGGCTGTGTCAAAAGTTTTATTTTTAGGGGTCAGCCATTGCAGTGCCTTAGGGCATCAAGATTTTTTTGGGACTATCACCAAAATGTAGGACTTAAATTTCCGCATAAATCCCCCCGGTCTCAGGCCTGTGGCTCTAACAGTTTTTGAGCATGATGCCAAAATATGCATAATGTGTCCCCCATACAAAGATTTTTAGCAAAAATCGTGAAATTGACCCCCTTTAACCTCTCGGGGTACCCGACCCAGGTAGGTTACCCCTAACAAATTATATATTTTTGAGCTCAGGAAAGTATGGGCAATCTGCAAAAAAATTTTCAGACGTAAAGCCCCATATGGTAAAAAGTTAGAAATTTGGCCGAAAAAAATCGACCGTAAATTTCGGCAATTTTGGGGCTAA
This sequence comes from Microlaimidae sp. YZB2_3, assembly GCA_030248175.1. Taxonomy (NCBI): domain Eukaryota; kingdom Metazoa; phylum Nematoda; class Chromadorea; order Desmodorida; family Microlaimidae; species Microlaimidae sp. YZB2_3. Next base: position 6,515 of record JASAMX010031199.1, read on the forward strand.
CCCCCCAAAATTTTTGAAAAAAATTTTTTTTTCAGGAGGTAGCCAAAAGTACAAGGACCTTAACGCGAGATATTTGCATATTGATCGCGGCGCGTTCAAAAGTTATAAGACCGCAAACAAAAAATTTTTTGTCAAATTTTTTTCAGTATCGCTAAAAAAACAGAGAATAAAAACAGTAATTTATAAGAATTATTTTTGCCCAATTTTTAAAATATAACAATTTAAACCCGCAATTGGCCATTTTTACCTTTAAATTTGGCGGTTTTTTTTAAATATAAAAGTTTTTAACAGGTTATTGAAAAATACAAAAATAAATATTTTTAAGGTTATTCCAGTTATGTTGTTGTACATATAAAATTTTTAATTTTTGCAAACTTTGTTTTTTAACAATAGTTTTTAAATAATTATGTCAAAATTAAAAAACAAGTTTTAATTTGTATTTTTTTAAAATTTTTAATTAAATAAACAAAAAAAATAAAGAAAAAAAAAAAAGAATTTTTTTACGGTAATACAAGATTTTTTTGAAATTTTTGAAAAAAAGTTTAAAAACAGCGAATTTATAAAAAACGGCAGGTTCTTTTAAAAAATCTGAAATTTAATAAAAATTAATTTAGTTATTCAAAAAACAGATTAAATTTTAAATTGAAAAAAATTTCAAAACATATAGAAACTTATAAATATATTAAAAAATTTAAAGTTTTTCAAAGAAAAAAAATAAATTTTAGATATTTTAAGGTTATATTTCTTCTAATTTTTAAATTTATAAAGTTTAAACACAAAGCAAAAATTAAGAATATCACAAAAAATTCAGCTTTTTGTATTAAAATACGTTGATAACAAAAAATAAATACTTTTGCAAAAACATTTTAAAAAATTTGGAAAATTCAACATTAATCCAGTTATTTGTACAGATAAAACAAATTTGCAAAAATATAAATTTTTGTCAAATTAAATAATAAATCCAAATTTTTTAATAGTTTTTATAAAATGCGGGTTTAAATTTTATTAAATCTTAAAATTCATTTAACCTAGTTTTACAGAGTATCACGTTTTAATTAAAAAATTACATTCCTGATAGTCTTTTCAATAGTAAAAATTATCTCTCGGTTTAAAAAGTGCTTTTTTTTATGTTTGAATTTATTTTTGAACATTTACTGATTAGTTAATGCCTATATTCTCTTTTTTTTTTAGCGATACTGGTAAACATTTGACAAAAATTTTTTTGTTTGCGGTCTTATAACTTTTGAACGCGCCGCGATCAATATGCAAATATCTCGCGTTAAGGTCCTTGTACTTTTGGCTACCTCCTGAAAAAAATTTCTTTTTAAAATTTTGGGGGGTTAGCCCCAAAATTGCCGAAATTTACGGTCGATTTTTTTCGGCCAAATTTCTAACTTTTTACCATATGGGGCTTTACGTCTGAAAATTTTTTTGCAGATTGCCCATACTTTCCTGAGCTCAAAAATATATAATTTGTTAGGGGTAACCTACCTGGGTCGGGTACCCCGAGAGGTTAAAGGGGGTCAATTTCACGATTTTTGCTAAAAATCTTTGTATGGGGGACACATTATGCATATTTTGGCATCATGCTCAAAAACTGTTAGAGCCACAGGCCTGAGACCGGGGGGATTTATGCGGAAATTTAAGTCCTACATTTTGGTGATAGTCCCAAAAAAATCTTGATGCCCTAAGGCACTGCAATGGCTGACCCCTAAAAATAAAACTTTTGACACAGCCCCTCTACATAGGCGAGTAATATATCATTTTAAAGCTCTCGGCGTGCTGATTTCAAAAATATAAAAAAATTTGCTCTAAATGGTCGGGTAACCAAAATACAGACCCCTTTGTACCCCCAAAATTAGTAAGGGGTGATTTTTTTGTTTTTATTATTTATAAGCCGTGTTTATATTCGTTTGAAAGCTCTATGCGTGCTGATTTCAAAAATATTAATTTTAGGCTAAAATTTTTTATGGTTACCCGGTTACATACCCCCAAATACCCCCAAATTTGAAAAATGGTAATTTTGTCATTTTTTATTTTAAGTGACGTGTTTATACTCATATGAAAGCTCTCGACGCACTGATTTCAAAAATATATAGTTTTTTTAATTTTCTTCAGTGGTTACCCATTTTTGCACCCATCAATGTACCCCCTAAAATTCTTAAGAGGTGATTTTATTATAATACCGTCATGTTTATACTCATATCAAAGCTCTCTACACGCTTATCCCAAAAATATTAATTTCAACTCGATTCACCTAATGGTTACCATTTTTACAACCAAAATGTACCCCCAAAAATTTTTAGGGGGTCTTTTTTATATATTTATTGTAATACCGTCTTGTTTGTACTCATATAAAAGCTTTAGACACGCTGATCCCAAAAATATAAATTTCAACTCGATTCACCCAATGGTTACCATTTTTACAACCCATAATGTACCCCCAAAAATTTTTAGGGGGTCTTTTTTATATATTTATTATAATACCGTCTTGTTTGTACTCATATAAAAGCTCTCGACACGCTTATCCCAAAAATATAAATTTCAACTCGATTCACCCAATGGTTACCATTTTTACAACCCATAATGTACCCCAAAAAATTTTTAGGGGGTCTTTTTTATATATTTATTGTAATACCGTCTTGTTTATACTCATATAAAAGCTTTCAATACGCTGATCTCAAAAATATAAACTTCAGCTCGATTTACCAAATGGTCACCATTTTTACAACCCCTAATGTTTACAACCCAAAAAAATAACAAAAAAATAAAAAGCTTTTATATGAGTATAACATGATGGTATTATAATAAATATATAAGGACCCCCTAAAAATTTTGGGGGTACATTATGAAATGTAAAAATGGTAACCATTGGGTGAATCGAGTTGAAATTTATATTTTTGAGATCAGCGTGTCTAAAGCTTTTATATGAGTACAAACAAGACGGTATTACAATAAATATATATAAAAAGACCCCCTAAAAATTTTTGGAGGTACATTATGGGTTGTAAAAATGGTAACCATTGGGTGAATCGAGTTGAAATTTATATTTTTGAGATCAGCGTGTCTAAAGCTTTTATATGAGTACAAACAAGACGGTATTACAATAAATATATAAAAAAGACCCCCTAAAATTTTTGGGGGTACATTATGGGTTGTAAAAATGGTAACCATTGGGTGAATCGAGTTGAAATTTATATTTTTGAGATCAGCGTGTCGAAAGCTTTTATATGAGTACAAACAAGACGGTATTACAATAAATATATAAAAAAGACCCCTAAAAATTTTTGGGGGTACATTTTGGTTGTAAAAATGGTAACCATTGGGTGAATCGAGTTGAAATTTATATTTTTGGGATCAGCGTGTCGAGAGCTTTGATATGAGTATAAACATGACGGTATTATAATAAAATCACCTCTTAAGAATTTTAGGGGGTACATTGATGGGTGCAAAAATGGGTAACCACTGAAGAAAATTAAAAAAACTATATATTTTTGAAATCAGTGCGTCGAGAGCTTTCATATGAGTATAAACATGTCACTTAAAATGAAAAAATGACAAAATTACCATTTTTCAAATTTGGGGGTATTTGGGGGTATGTAACCGGGTAACCATAAAAAATTTTAGTCTAAAATTAATATTTTTGAAATCAGCACGCATAGAGCTTTCAAACGAATATAAACACGGCTTATAAATAATAAAAACAAAAAAAATCACCCCTTACTAATTTTGGGGGTACAAAGGGGTCTGTATTTTGGTTACCCGACCATTTAGAGCAAATTTTTTTATATTTTTGAAATCAGCACGCCGAGAGCTTTAAAATGATATATTACTCGCCTATGTAGAGGGGCTGTGTCAAAAGTTTTATTTTAGGGGTCAGCCATTGCAGTGCCTTAGGGCATCAAGATTTTTTTGGGACTATCACCAAAATGTAGGACTTAAATTTCCGCATAAATCCCCCCGGTCTCAGGCCTGTGGCTCTAACAGTTTTTGAGCATGATGCCAAAATATGCATAATGTGTCCCCCATACAAAGATTTTTAGCAAAAATCGTGAAATTGACCCCCTTTAACCTCTCGGGGTACCCGACCCAGGTAGGTTACCCCTAACAAATTATATATTTTTGAGCTCAGAAAAGTATGGGCAATCTGCAAAAAATTTTCAGACGTAAAGCCCCATATGGTAAAAAGTTAGAAATTTGGCCGAAAAAAATCGACCGTAAATTTCGGCAATTTTGGGGCTAACCCCCCAAAATTTTTGAAAAAAATTTTTTTTCAGGAGGTAGCCAAAAGTACAAGGACCTTAACGCGAGATATTTGCATATTGATCGCGGCGCGTTCAAAAGTTATAAGACCGCAAACAAAAAATTTTTTGTCAACTTTTTTCCAGTATCGCTAATAGTTCCTAACTCTACAAAGCTGAAAACTTTGGAATTAAGTCGTTAAAAGCAAAACCAAAAACAAAAACAGATAAAAGTCATCGGAGTGAAAAAGAGGAGATTATCAATTAACGACTGGCTCCCTGATAGAATTGATCGATCGATTGATCCCCTTTACTAATAATTTATATTTATACTACTAAATGTTTTAGAGCTATTGAGTATGCGGCCAACAAAATGCTTTCCAATGCTCATACAGTTAATTATTTGTCACCAAAACTGATTATCTTGGTTACACACAGCAGGTAAATTTAACAACTTAATTGATTTGTTTGTAAAAATGTCAAAAAAAACTTTTGGGTAAACAACCGCGTTATTCTAAAATGTGTTTTTATGCATAAAAAGCGTTAACAAAATAACTACCGCTATTAAAACGACGGGGGCTGGGGCCTATTTCATAAAAATTGCTTGTAATTAATTTACAGCTGTAAATTTAATAAACGCAGTTTTTTCTTTTGTATTTTTAATTAAAAGTATATTAATAAAATTCCGTTTAGAATTAAAAAAATTACAGTGTCTGTAAATTCCGTAAATTTCACAGTTACGTACGTATTTTTTAATTTAATAAAAATAAGAAGAAATAAAATGCGTCTATCTAATCTACAATTACATATAAATCCTCACGAAACAGGCGTCAGGGACCTGTTTCACAAAATACTGGTAAATTTTACAAGTTTGTAAAATGGAGAAAAATACAAGTTTTTAAAATTACTGACTTGTAAATTTTTAAACAAATAAAAAGATGTTTTTATATGTGTTTTTTATATACTCTTTTTAACATATAATCAAATATTAGTAACATAAAATAATAATATATTCAATTTTTATATAGATTTTTTATATTTTTTATATATAGATTTTTTAATATACCTCCACAAACCAACAAAAAAAATAATTCAAATTTACAATGGTATTTTTACTTGAATTTTTTACTTGTATTTTTCACTTGTATTTTCACTTGTATTCAAGTTTTTTTACAAACTTGTAAAAAAATCAAGTGAAATCGTAAAGTAAATTTTATCCTACTCGGAGTAGGGTAAATTTTTCTTTTGAGAACTTGTGAAAAACTACAAATGGCCAAAGTTTAAAACTGGAATAACTTTAAACACACAACAGCTACGTACATGAAATTTTAAATAGTTTGCACATGGCATATAATCATTTTTCATTTCAAATTTCAACGCAAATGGTTCAGAATAAAAAAAGTTATTGATAGACTTGTAATTTACGAAGACCAGTATTTTATGAAACAGGCCCCTGTAGAAAAATGTCAACCGCTACTAGTTCTATTGCATCATACTTCTCCTTCATTTCAACCTCAACTACTCTAAAAATATTTTTAATTAATAAAACTACTCCACCTTCTTGCCACTCCTGTCGATCCCTTTGATAAACATTAAATTCTGTAGTTTTGATGATCATTTCATTAGAAGTTGTTTCAGTGAGCCATGTTTCACAAATAAAGCAGATATCAATAGCACCATAGATAAGGTCATCTCCTGAAATCAGAACATCAAACTCGTCTAAGAAGTTAGCAAGGCTTCTTGCATTCAAACACAAATTTTTATACTAAAGGCAAATCCAACGTGGCTGCCACATTTGTTTGTTGGATAAAAAAATGCCCCCATAAAATAACCACTCAAATCACGAGAATCTGACGTCACTTTATCAAACAGATACTCAGTATTAAATTGAATCTAATTGGCTGATAAAATGACGTCAGATTCTTGTGATTTGAATGGTTACTTAACGGGGGGCATTGTTTTATCCAATGAACAACTGTTGCAGCCACGTTGGGTTTACCTTTAGATATAAGCTTTAGTTTACTATAATGGTAATTAAGTCGCGAAATATCCTACTTTGAAACCTTTAGGGGAGCCTTGAGAGTGATGTCGAACAAAAAGGGATCACCATCAGCAGAATACCAAAGTAAAACCTTTTTGTTCTGCTCTCTTAGCTCACAAAGTTTGCCAAGCAACTCTTTTTGACAGACTCTCTGATCCTCAGTCAAAGATGCTCTTACGTAAACTTTGTCATATTTGGTGGAATCACTTAGGCGACCGCCGGAATAAACTAACTTGTTATGAATATATGTTTATTGCTTAAATTAATTTTGAGCAGCCTGGGGCGGTCGCTAGCTATTTCCAATACAACAAATTTCAATTGGGTGGATGACTTCACTCGTATTACTACTATCAAGAGTTTTTAATAACTCAGCCACGTTTTCCTTTTCTTTTTCCCTGTTATCATTTTCCGCAAGGCCAGAAACAACCAGCATTGTATCATGTTCTTTTCGGACTTCCATGCGTTTGAAACAACTGTCTATCATAGGTATTAATCGGTTAAACACTTTTTTGCACACCATAGTCAACAGCTCCACATCAACACCAGAAGCCCGTGTCTCCTCCTCTGGGCGAGCCTCTCTTCCACATCCGCCGACTTCTGCTGCAGAGCCGCATTCTCCGCTTCTAGCCTGGCGATTTGATTTGTTCTGGTTGAACTCATTTTTAACGAATACTATTTGGTAAAAATCAATACCTATAATCAATATACCTATAATTATTCTATTTTTAGAAAAATGCTTTTATGTTCTAATGATACCTATAATTATTTTATTTTTAGGTATTTTTAATAGACTAAATCTGAATAAGCGTCTTTTACTGTACAAGAGAGGGTGCAAAAAGAAAAAAATAAAATTTGAAAAAAATTGTAGATTTCTTAGTTTCTTTAGTTTAAATAAAACTGTAATGTTGGGCAGTTTCCTCTGAAAAACATTTTATTACTTGACGTTTTGAAACCACGACGGGTTTCTTCTTCGGAAAATGGTTTTTCTAAAAAAAAAGATAGAATAAATAAATTTAGATATAAATACGTTTAAAAAACATGTCAATAAAACGTATACGGTTATATAACAAAACTTTCGACTGTTATTTAAAACACTTTAAAAAAGCAAGATAATAAAAAAACATTTTTGGTAAAAACATAAATGTAATTAAAA
>JASAMX010031200.1:0-11175 GCA_030248175.1 Microlaimidae sp. YZB2_3
TAATTTTAAAACAATTATTAAAGGTGAATAGAATTTTAATTTTCTTTGGGGAATCTGACCTGAACCACAATTTATTATGCTATAGGTACGTACCGTGAAAGAACAGCAGTATGCAAAAGTTACAACGCAACTGAGAACGCAAATGAAAACGATAACGTAGGAAGTGATTTCTATTACGTATTTCACGTCGTCCAGATTCGAAAACACGATTTGGGGAACTTAGATCCGAAGAAACACGGGGCTGAAACTTGAAACTTTAAGCGTCAAGCTCTATAACAAGCCTAAGATCAAGCTTACATAATTTTAAGTCTAAGCGTCACCATAAGGTTATTAAGGGTTTTAGGTTCTCTAATAAAAAATTAATAATGTTTCTGTTTTTTTTTCTTTTTTTTTTGCTGATTCAAATTTCTGTAGTTTTTTTTTTCAAAAAAAGCGGCTTCAAGGTCTTCGAACCAAAAACAGACTACGCCGGTCCACCACCGGTAAAGGTTAGCACTCCCAACGTTCACGAATGTTTATAATAGTTTTTTTTTAAAAAAAAGAAACTTGAAGCTTTAAATGTCAAGATTTAAACCAGGCCTACGCTCAAGCTTTAATCTTAATTCTAATCTTCAAATTTGCTGTAATCGCCTTTCGATGATACACGGAATTAATCACGGAGATGCTTGCACAACACAAGGTCAGACGAACATACGACCACCGTGGGACGAAGGTTTCACCCTGGTGGTATGAAGGTTTTACTGTTGTAACCAAGGAAAAAGGTGATTACGGGAACGAATTAAAGCGTAAGTCCATTTAAAGCTCAAATTATGTAACAAACAACGTTTTTTTTTTAAATTTTTTTTAGCTCCAAGCTCCGATAATTTACTGCTCTAAACTCCCCGTACCAAAAATACAGACGATGCCGGTCCACCACCGGTAAAATTGAGCACACCCACGTTTACGTCTTGAATGTTCATAATGATATTTTTGAAGACGATCAGACGAATAAGGAGTTTAAAATGAACAATATTTAATTAACATGACGATACATTAAGAAATAATTGGAAACGTTCCATAATCACATCTGGAATGTTTTTAGATCTTGGGTTCTTTACAAAGTGTTGGCTAAATTTAACTGACGTGACAATAACTTATAATATAATTTCGAAACGATTTATTTAGAGAATAAGTTATTGTAATTTTACTGCGTCCAAGTTAATCGTCCGAAAATTTTTCAATGTAAAAAATTGTATAAATTGTTGTACATTCATGTTATTATACATTAAACGTAAAGGTTTTCTAAAAGCTGTAGTTCAAATGGTCAACTCGCTCACTTTAGCTTTTAAGTTACAAGACTAGAAACGTTATTTTTTAAAGTGAAAACCAAAACGGAAATAAGTTCATCTTTGTACGCTCATATTCCCACAATTTCCAAACAAAATAATATCGAATTTCTAACCACTTTTCAGCAATATCATTCTTCTATTTTTATCGAATTTCTAACCATTTTTCAGCAATATCATTCTTCTTTTTTTTTTTAACTACCATTCAGATCCAAATGGGATGGCCGAGACTGAAACATTCTCTACTAGACCTGTGGCATTTTAAGTATTTAGAATTGCCAGTATTACAAATTGGATTTGAAATTAGCTTAATCAAAAACACCCGTGTTAGAAGTACATTTGAACAATGACAAAATCATTATAAAAGCTGACTTTTTCTCGTCTAAGTTTAAAACGATCGACTTTTGAATAAAGTCACTTTCCTGTTTCTTCGCTATCAGCAAACACTCAAAAAAAAATCCTTTTAGAATCTATAAAAACCCGCGTTGCAAATGCCTTTTAACGAAAAACGATACATCCGCGCTCAGTTTACAATATTAGAGCGTCAATTTCCACTAAACAAATTTGGAGCCCCTCCAGATTGATTCCCACTTAATTCTTACAAATCGTCGTTACTCTGACACAAAGAGTCACAATCAGTATAAAAATTAACGTGACTCTGACTCATTTTTATTATATTTTTGTATTAGGATATAAAATAAGTCACAGTTACAAGTATTCTACGGCTCCCTACCATAAGAGTACGGCACGAAACAGTACCACAAAACAGTCCCAGGTTTCGCAAAAGAGTACGCACGAAACATTACTGGAACAAAAGAGTACGACACAAAAGAGTACGGACACAAATGAGTACTGTGAAACTCCGTGCAAAAACTAACCGATTTGACTGTTCCAATTGGAAATTTGCATATTTAAGAAATCAATGCCGTGGTAGTTGTGCTAAGTATTTTTGTTCTATTTATTTTTTTTTCGTAGTTAGCTAATTAAAAGTAAAAGTAAACACTAACGATGTATACAAATTATCCTGTAAAAAACAGAAGCATTCCGAATTTATCTTGATTAAAAAAATTTTTTATTTTAATTGTGTGTTCTTGAATGCTAATAAAACATGTTTTAACTTTTGCTAAAAAATTTAATCGGTTGAAATAAAAATTCATATAAGTTTTTTTGTTTTTTAACGAAACTATAGTCTATACAAAAATGATGCGGACTGGTGACAAAAGACGAACTTTGAAATGTTATATATCCATAACGGAGGTTAGAATATGTGCGGGACATTTATGGGAGCATAGCTTAGACTCTTGGCTATATTGTGAAAAGATTAGGAAAAAAATGTTTTTCGATGACATCATCACTACAGCCGATGCGGTGAAAAAACCTGGTCCCAAACAAAGCAAAACTTTTTTATTAGTACGAGATAAGAAACGCCGCTTGGTATGCTGTTAAAACATACTTTTTTGAGTTTTTTTCTGAAAGTTTGAGCGAAATCGGCTCGCTCAATTTTTTTTTTAATGCGTTGAATGCGCGCGATTTTGGCGATTTTTCGCGAATTTTCGCCACGCTAATACACTGTCCGAATTACTTATTGTGGTTTGCTTTCTGCTCGAACTGTGTACGATATTGATCATATTGTTATATATTAAATGTCCGCCAATTTTTATTCCTTACTTTTGACCTTAAAATTTTTTTGGGGGGTTGACCCTCCGGGGGCTAGGGGGGCCAAACATGAATGCCAAAAATTTTTTTCAAAATTTTTTTTTTCAAAACCATAAAAAATGTAAAATTAATCACATATGACTAATTTTGATATATCGTTTGTGTAAAAAAACCTAATATTAAGCTTACAATAAACTATCAAAAATGACGAATTTGAAATTTGGAAGGATTCCAAGCCCGTTTGCTGGCTGGCAGCAGAAAACTTTTCAATTAAAAAGTTTTACAAGAATAATAAATTTTAAAAGATTATTTTTAATTTATTTTGATTTAAAATATTAGAAAATGGTCCAAATAACCCCATGAAAACGCAACATAAATTTTCGTTAAAATTTCAAAATTTTTCCTTACGTCATGCAAATTTTTGTTATTACGTCATAATTGATGATTTTTATTGGCTCTTCCTCAATTAAAATGACGTGTTTCAGACCAGATCGCAGATTCAAACGTTTTTACACGAAAAATAGCATTACTTTAAAAAATAACATTGGGATATTGGCAAAAGTAGAGAGACATAGTAGAAATTTGTTTCGTTAGTAGACATAGTAGAAAATTGGTAGAAATTCGTTATATGTGATAAGTTTAACATTTTTGATGGTTTTGAAAAAAATTTTGTAAAAATTTTCGGCATTTGTGTTTGCCCCCCCCCCTAGCCCTCGGGGGGTCAACCTCCAAAAAAAATTTTTAGATCAAAAGTAAGGAATAAAAATTGGCGGACATTTAATATATAACAATATGATCAATATCGTACACACTTTGAGCAGGAAGAAAAACAAAATAAATAATTTGAACAGTGTATTTGCATGGCGAAAATTCGCGAAAAATCGCGAAAACCGCGCGCATTCAAGGCATTATAAAAAAAATTTAAGCGAGTTGATATCGCTCAAACTTTCACAAAAAACTCAGAAATGTATGTTTTAACAGCATACCAAGCGGCGTTTCTTATCTCGTACTAACAAAAATATATAATAAAGGAAAAATGAGACACTTAGAACAAACTGCTTGTAAAAAAAGATCCCATTTAAATGGGACCTGGTCCCATTTAAATGGGACTTTTCGATTTTGGCCCCATTTAAATGGGATCCCATTTAAATAGGTCCCATTTAAATGGGACTTATTTAAATGGGATCCCATTTAAATGGGATCCCTTATAAATAGGTCCCATTTAAATGGGATACCGTTTAAATGGGATCCCATTTAATTAGGTCCCATTTAAATGGGATCCATTTAAATAAGTCCCATTTAAATGGGACCTATTTAAATGGGATCCCATTTAAATGGGATCCCATTTAAATGGGATCCCATTTAAATGGGACTTATTTAAATGGGATCCCATTAAAATGGGACCAAAATCCAAAGGTCCCATTTAAATGGGACCAGGTCCCATTTAAATTTGACCGTTTTTTACAAGCAGTTTGTTCTAAGTGTCTCATTTTTCCTTTATTATATATTTTTGGTACTAATAAAAAAGTTTTGTTTTTTTAGGATCAGGTTTTTTCACCGCATAGGCTGTAGTGATGACGTCATCAAAAAACATTTTTTCTAACCTTTTCAAAAATAACCGAGAGTCAAGCTATGCTCCCATTCCCATATATGTCCCGCACATATTCTAACCTCCGTTATGGATGTATAACATTTCAAAGTTTGAGTTTTTTTTCGCCAGTCCGCATCATTTTTGTATGACATGAAGCTTATTTCATCCTCCAATTTAATTTAAAATGTTCATGTTATTTTATCCACTTTTTACAATTTATTTTGTTTTTATCATTGTTTAGAAGGTTTGAGTCCGCAAAAAATAAAAAAATGAAATACCACTCTTAAATTATATGCTAAATTAATTTAAAAATAAAGTAAGGCTCTGCGTTGACGAAGGTGCTTTAGGGCTCTGAAAACCGGCGTTCGTTTAAAATTTAAAATGTTTAAACTAAAATTTTGTTTGATAAATTGTTTTTTAGAAAATCGACTAAAAAAATTATGAGTTAAAAATCTAAAGGTCAAAAATTAAATACATTTAAAAACAACTTATGCATAGCATAATAGATAACTTTTGTTTTTAGATGGAAATTATTTTAGCCTCAATTTAAAAAAAAATGTTGCTTTGAAAATAAGCCGTAAAAAACGCTTAAACCATTTTATATTCTGTTTAGCAAGTGAACAGTTTGTCTGTCTCACTGTGTGTGATTCCAGAGTTTTACCAATGACCAAACAACAAAATGTTCTAACACTTAACACACTTAAACTTCGGCATGGAAAAATTAGTGATGTTACCTACATAAGCTCTTCTTTAAGAAGCTTTAGAGAAACTCTCGGAGCTCCAAAGCTACGCCCTATTTTAAAATTAATTTAAAAAAATTAAAAAGTATTGCCGTCGACTATTTTGTAAAGACTGTTTTGTAAATTAATTTTTTTCTTAAACTTAGAAAATACCATAAAAATATTCCTAAAAGACAAAATAACTTAAAACATAGTTCAGGTAAAATGTTGAAATCGTTTATTTACATATGAGCACCATGAAAGAAACATGAGCAAACTCCGGATGGTAGGAAGGAATATTAATAATAAAGCGTAGTTTCTAGGCTACGATTTTTTAATTTCGTTTTCTAAAGATAACTTAGTTTTTACAAAACAGGAAAAACACACGGCTTAGCTACCTAATTTTTAAAAATGTTAACAAGTTTTAAAAATGTAAAAGAACTTATTAAAAAGTGCCTTCGGTAGACGCGATCAAAGCTATACTTACTCAAATTAAAAGCCGAAGAGGTTCACAGTGCCGCCTACACTCGCTATGTAATTATAAATAAGAAAAAATCAAAAAATTTTTATTAAATGGTCGATTAAAAAAAAGAGTTTGTTATATTGACTAAAGGTAAACCCAACGTGGCTGCAACAGTTGTTCGTTGGATTAAAAAATGCCCCCAATTAAGTAACCACTCAAATCACGAGAATCTGACGTCACTTTATCAAACAAATACTCTGTATTAAATCGAATTTAATTGGCTGATAAAGTGACGTCAGACTCTCGTGATTTGAGTGGTTACTTAATCGGGGCATTTTTTAATCCAACGAACAACTGTTGCAGCCACGTTGGGTTTACCTTTAGTTCTGAATAAGGGTTTTTTAGTGTACGAAGAGGGTACAATACAGCTAGCGACAATCATATGTAGGAAGGAAAATGAGAAACAGCGAGCGACTAGTACAGTTTACGCTTTTAAATATTTCAAATATTTATTGGCGTAATATCTCGACTTCTTCCCTTCAAAATTTCTTAAATATTTCTTAATAACTACAAAAGCAAAAGCATTTTTGAGGATTTTTAGTTTTTTGCCGCTTCGTAGGTACGGCGCTGCTGGCGCGCTTGATTCCGAATTTTTAGTGTTTCAATTACAGAAAATGCTTTATTTAAAAGTTTGGAATGGACTTTTTAAAATTAATCACGTTCAATGTCCTGACAAATAATGCGTTTTTTGACAGAAAGGATCAGAAAGCTTTTATTTTTTAAGGTTTTTGACATGAAAATGAGTCACAGCAGTTGCGTGCCCAGGGGGAGGGGCGGCCGCCTTCCCCTTCCCCGAAACCGGATTTTTTCTTAAAGGTGCGGTGCGGAGTCAAATTTTCTGTCTTCGATTTTGATAATTTTTTGTAAAAACCTTACCCCTGCCTCCAATAGCCCACAAAAGTTTTTTCAAAATATCTGCAGTGGTTCAGGAGTTGTAACTTCCCAAAAAAGGCATTTTTCAACAATTCTGTACGTGACAAATCGCTCAAAGGGTATTACGATTTACGTTACAAATTATGCACTCAAAGAAAGCGGCTACTTTCTACTATAATTTTATACCTTGATCGTTAAGAATGGTGCAGTATTTGTCGAAATATTGCGTTTTCCGTACAAAAAAATCCGCGATTTTTTCGTTAAAAACACCAACGACGTCACTGATTTTGTGAAGTTTGCTCAACCTTTCTTTCCTTCACTTCGTTTTTTGGCTAAAAAATCGAGTGTTTTTTGTACGAGAAACGCAATATATCGGCAAATACTGCACCAATCTTAACGATCAAAGTATTATATTAAAGTAGAAAGTATTCGCTTTCTTTGAGTGCAGAATTTTTAACGAAAATTGTTATACGCATTGAGCAATATTCAACGTGCGGAATTGTCGAAAACACCATTTTTGGGGGTAATTATTTTTGAACCACTAGAGATATGTTGTTGAAAAAATTTTTGTTGGTTGTTGGGGGCAGGGGTAAGGTTTTTACAAAACATTATCAAAATCGAAGACAAAAAGTTTGACTCCGCACCGCACCTTTAAGAGTCCCTCACGTTTTTTCAATTTCCGGAGAGAAACATTTTTTCTTCAACATCAATGCAGAAACTTTCCTAATGCTTTCCAAAAGCATCTTAATTGTCAAAAGACCAAATCTTCCCCGCTTCGCGGGTAGTTTAAATTGATAAGTTTTTTAATTTCAAATCGGCTATGCTGTTCAATAGCAAAGGTATTATACATGTTAAATAAAGCTACCATTAATATTATTAAGCTTTTGTTAACGTTTTAACACATGTTTTAAATTAAACAGATATAAAAATTTCGTAATAAATATCAGCAAGAATTAAAATTTCTATGTGTTGTAGCACATTGTTGAAAATTTTGTCCCACGAAAGGCGTTCGTGCCGCGGGCCTCCCTGCCACTTGACCCGCTGGAGAGCTATCGACCCCCAGACCCTCCATATCTGAGGGGCTGCGCCCCCCAGACCTTCCTTCAGGGATATTTCCCGCCTCCGGATCGCCCCCCTCCCGAAATGAAATCCTTGGCACACCACTGAGTCACAGAAACTTATTAGTTTTGAATCAATACCTTAACGATTGATCGAGATGTGAGTTCATTAAAGTGTTGTTTAATTTACAAAAAAATGTATTGTTATCTTTTTAATGTTAACTCTGATATTAAAAAATTTATTTCCGTTTATTTTCACTCTAATAATTCTTTTGGCGAAATAATAGTATACAATACAGCATAGATAAATACAGTTTTATTCCTCATTTAGCTTTTTTTTTTCTTTTTAAATTTCTAATAAAAATAGCAAAGCTAATATTTCGCCAAAATACCATACACAAAACAAATTGCTCAAGCTGTTCATACCACATTGAACAATCCATTATGAAAACATTGTTTTAATAAACGCACTTGAGGACAAAAAGCATAAACAGAATAATTTTCTACTAAACGACGATAATATCACTGTAGTGAAAGGCCAAGCAAAGAATTTGTATAATCATTTTGATGAAAAGAGACCAGATAACACGAAATAAAACCAAACCATACCTCAAGAAAACCTAAATTAAATTTTTTGTAACATTTTTTAAAAATAAAAAAAGATTATAATAACATATGAATTAAATGCAGCTTTATACATATATCATAAATGTATTAATAAAACAAATATTTCCTTTCGTTTTGAGTGATAATTTTTTAGCTTTAAAAGACCGAATAAACATAGCGTTCTAATTTCCAATTTTTATTTCATAGCTTTCTTTTCTAATTCTTCCACACAAATTTGTTCGTTCCACGCGCGCTTTAGCGAGGAACAAAAAACATACAATTTAAAAAACCACGTATATTAATTTCTGAAACAATATCTTTTTTATCATTTTTTACATACAAATATCAATAAAGCAATTTTAAATAAACATTTTCAGTAAAAAACTACACCCATAATCAGTTTGATGTCATTATTACAAAAAATTGTTTTTTTATCCTTTTACTCAGCATCATGTTATTTTGCAATTCTTCCTGAGACCTTACAGCACACATACAATGAAATTTTCGTCGCGATCCTTAATAATAAATGAACAAAAAAATTATTGAAGGCTCTGTATTACTTTTTGAAATTACACAAAATTCAATTCACGGCAATATACTATACCAGCTCAATGACACCATATATTTACCATACCGGCTAGCGTTTTTTATCAGTAAAAAAATCTAATATAAATTTAACGTTCCGCGTTACAAAAGGCATAATTTTGGAACGGACATTACCAATTTCAACGAATATTATTGGAGAAAAATTTTCTTCACTGGTTAAATCATTATGCAACCGGCATTAGCGAAATAAAGCGCGGATACCACGAATATAGTGCAGGTTTCAAAACAAATATACGATCAATGAAAATGAACAAGTCATTAATTCCAGAAAAAAATTCTCCCGATTTGCAAGCCCTTCTTGTATGCTGCAGGCACGCACGTGAAATGATGAATGGCGCAATTAAAATAACATTAACGTGACATTCAGAAACGAGAAACAAACCGCATAAAGAAAGTTTTTAGGAGAAAGAACGCGAAACAATAGGGTTTTTTTAAATGGAAAGTATTCCATATAAATTCCAGCTTCTAAACTTAACCGACTCTCGTGCTAAAAGTTGCACCATCACTTGTTTTACTTTACTTATTTAATTAGCATTTATCGTGCGTCTATTTTTAAACATTACACGACGACAGTCAGTTTTTGGACATTATTCCCGTCCCGAGGGAATCGTTCTTTAAGTTGGCGCATTAGTTTTGCGATTTCCTGCTCTCCAAATGCCGGAATGAAAAATCGCAAAAAATCCTTGTGTGACCAAGTTCTGGACTTGTTAGGCCTCGCAGCTCTTGTCGAAGCAGGCTAAAAATAATAAAATGATAAAAACAAATAAACAGGTAAACGTGAGTGAAAACCAGCAAGTGAAGAAGGGAGATGGGTTTTATTTAACCCTTTCCTAACTGGAAAACCCAACCCTTCTTCCCCACTATTTTTTACCATGCATTCTTTTCATGGAAATCTGGAGCTGGCACTTTCCTTTTTTATTTCTTCAAGCTAAAATTTTTCGCTTTAAATTTTTTGCCATAAATTTAAAGCACAATTTTTTTACTAACTACAGTTCTCCATTTTGTAACTTAATCTTTTATACCCATTAACCATTAAAAGATGTTTCAATTAAAAAATCAACGAAAAAAACACCATTACTTTAAGGGTCATATATCTTAAACCGCTAAAGATATTTTGACGAAACAATTTTGTGGACTATTGAGGGCAGGAGTGAGTTGTTTACAAACAAACACATCAAAATACGTTTAAAGACAGAAAAGTTTATCGTTCTTCTGTTTTCTAGTTTTCTAGAAAATATTATATCGTCGTTACTAAGGCAAAACGAACCCTTGTCATTATAAAATACACGTGACTGTGACTCATTCTGTAGTTAAATAAGAGGGTTATTTTTTAAATTTAAATTGAGTCACAGGCACACATATTTTTTATACGAACTGTGGCTCATTTTGCCGTAGTAACGACGATGAAAATAACGCGTGTAGGTACCTCCGCTTCAGCTTCTCCTTCGCTATCCGATTGTTCTTTTTTCTTTTTATCCCCGTACGGCTTCTTGGTCATTAGTTTTACCAACTATAAACACAGTAGTCATAAATTAATAAATAAAGTACAATAATTCCAGTCATAAAATACATGAATAAAATAAATAATATAAATTAATTAAGCAACAAAATTATAATCAACCAATATTTTTTTAAAATTTATGTTACGTACGCTCAGTTATAACTACAAACGAAATTTTAAAAAAATGAAAAAAACACTTTTTTATTGATTTTAACGAACAGGTGTTCCAAATAAATCTATTTTGGTCTTTGTGAAAGGGTTTCGATAAAACGTCCCAAAAAAAAGCTCAGCAAGCCAAAAACTTAATTTTTAAATTTTTTTGCAATCCATATCCAACCAATAATAATAATGAATTGGAAACTTTCTGGAATTCAACTCCGGAGCTCTAAAAAACGGCGCTCTGCTACGTAGTTCAACACGAAAACTAAATTACAATTAGCTCCAGGAAAGATTAGCTAATTTATACAGATAGGAAAAAAAGGGCTGTTTACTTGATTACATCCGTCGGCGCCCCTGTCCTGCATGAACTGCGCCATTTTAAAACCTTGCCCCCCGTTTTTATCCGGGCGAAAGCAGTTTAGATTTCGGACGCCCATCCGGATTCCCACTTTAATCACGGAGCTTGGAATGCAGGACTTTCTCAGCACTTCTTCCGCCTTTTTTAATCTAAAATATAAGTTCGATATTACGTAACTATAGGTTAGCCGGGGGGGGGGG
>JASAMX010031201.1:0-11356 GCA_030248175.1 Microlaimidae sp. YZB2_3
ATTGTACTTCGTTCAGTTACGTATTGCTCAATAAGGTATCAAATTAAAGTAGAAAATAGCCGTTTGTTTTAAGTGCATAATTTCTAACGTAAGTCGTTATACCCATTGAGCAATCTTTCACGTATATAATTCTTGAAAAACGCCATTTTCGGGGGGTCATAACTCCTGAACCATTTGACATATATTGTTAAGAAAATTTTTGTGGACTATTGGGGGCAGGGGTAAGGTTTTCACAAAAAATTATTAAAATCGAAGACAAAAAGTTTGACTCCGCACCGCACCTTCAAGGTAATATAACAGTTTTAATGACTTATTTAATGTCAAGAATAAATAGTTTTTTTGCAGCATTCAAGGCAAATTTTTCAAAACACTAAATGAAAAGAAAAATAGTATCTGTTGTTGCTGACTAAAAATAACCTGTTATAATTGGAACAAATTTGTTTTTCTTTGCGTTTCAAAACTTTAAATTTATAAACAATACTGTTTATAAATTTATAAACAATGCCTAATCCACCCCGCAAATGGTGTAATTTTTCAATTACAAACTTTTCTGGGAGGCCACTGAAAACAACACCATTTCAATTCCCTTTTTCGTAGATTAGTCTTCATTTGAAAAAATTGTGTTTATGTAAAAAATGCTTATTGCTAAATCATAATCAAAGTTGTTTTACCCAAATCATTAATCGTTTTTGTTTTATTGATTTATTTTTAGCGTTGTTGTCAACGGTATGAAAACTTTTTAAAAAACAATAAACTTGGTAGAAATTTGTACAAAATGACGGTTGTGTGTGATACAATTGATTTCAAGTTATGTGCTTAAAATTTCAAAAGTGAAAAATAGTTCTATTTTGAAGAAAAAAGCAAGTTTAATATTTTGAAAAAAAAACTCGCAAAGTTAAAATTATTATGACGCGTTCATAGATATAAAACGGAACCATTTGCTAAACGGTTTGTACTCCCAGATGGTCTAGTGGTTAGGATTTGTGGCTTTCACCCACAAGGCCCGGGTTCAATTCCCGGTCTGGGAATACTTTTTTAATTAAGGATACGGCAAAAGTTACAGAAACTCCATTTTCAATTTTTCGATTTTTATTCACTGAGAAAAAACTCTTAAATTGTAGGTTTAGTTGAAAATTTTTCTACAAAATCAGCAGAAAATTTTTTTGTTAATAAATGCCTAGATAAGATATAGTTTTTTTAAGCGCATCGGCTACTGCGGGGCCTTCATATTTTCGTTTCTCAAACGAGGCATAAAATACATAATATGTATTCTGTATGCGCTGGCGACTAACTTGAATTTTTCTCTCACTAGCATGATTTTCAACAGAGCTTCGAGCTCCAAAGCTCCAGAGCGGCGCTTTTTGAAGTTTCGCTCTATTTTCATACTAATTTCATTAAAAGTAAACTATGTTTTTTTTAAACTTACTAAAAACAATAAAAATTGTCACAAAAATTCAGATAGAAACATTTAAAGCATAATTTCGGGGTAAAATAAACTTTAAATTGCTCATTTAAAAGACGAAAAAACTTCTGCTTTATTAGTCCGGAGCTTCGGAGTATTATGTTGTAGACTAAAAATATCAGTAGTAATGTAATGTAGTTAATAGTGTAGTGTAGTAGTGTAGTAAATAAATAGTATAGTGACGTTCGAAATTTCCAATTTTTTAGAGTTTCCTTTACGGTACCGAATCAAACTTTCTGTCTTTGATTTTGATGATTTTTTAAGCAAAAAATCGCTGGTTTTTTGTACGGGAAACGCAATATCTCAAGATATACTGCTCCAATCTTAACAATCAAGGTATCAAATTGAAGTAAAAAAATAGCCGCTTTTGTTCAGTAAACTTTTATAACTTAACTCATTAAGAAATCTTTCAAGTACAGAATTTCGAAAAAACGTGATTTTTGAAAGTGTAGGCAAAAATATTGCGCAAACTTAATCAAACCACTGCCGTCGTTTGGTGTTTTTAACGAAAAAATCTGGGGTTTAATGTACGGAAAACGCAATATCTCAACAAATACTGCACCAGTTTTAACAATCAAGGTATAATTTTAAAGTAGAAAGTAGCCGCTTTTTTTAAGTAAAACTTTTATAATAAAAAAATTTTATACTTATTAATAAATCGTTCAAATACAGAATTTCGAAAAAAACGCGATTTTTGGGGAGTCATATCTCCTGAACTCATAAAGATATTTTAGCGAAACAATTTTTGTGGTCTATCACAAAAAAATCATCAAAATCAAAGACAAAAAGTTTGACTCAGTACCGCTCCTTTAAGCTGGAAATCGCTCATTTAAAAGGTGGAGCTCTAGAGCTCAGGAGCTCTCTCTGCTTCAAATGGCCGAAGCTCCGGAACATGATATTGAAGGGTAAGAACATCACTAATGCAATAGTTTACGCAGCAATTTTTTCTTTTACAATGTAATAAAACTATGTATGAAATTTTTTCACATGTATGAAAAGGAATTTTTTGCGTCTTTACAAAATTTTTCTTACAAATATAATTGTCACTTGAAAAACCGGTAACGCTACCGGTTTTTCGATAGGTGGATAGATAGGTGGATAGATACATTAGGTTTAGATAGGTGGATAGATACATTAGGTAGACGGAGATTAGGTAGACGGTGATTAGGTAGACGACATTAGGTAGACGGCAATTAGGTAGACGGACTATTAGGTGGACGGGGATTAGGTAGACGGAATTTGTTTAAGAATTGTATTTGTTTAAAGAATATTATAATTTATATATTAACAATTATAATATTAACAATGTGCAATTTTTACACAAAAAAAGAATAAATATAAAAATATAGATGGTCATTAACACATTTAAAACCAGAAATGTATAATATGAAAAATATATAAAACCGAGTTTGAAAATATTTAAAAGTAAAGCATTATTAATATTTTATATGCCAAAAAAGTTTATATAAAATATGTTATAGAAGAATAAAATCAAGAAAATTTTATTAAAATAAAATGTTTTAAGGATGCGTTATTATTTTGTTAAAGTTAAAGTTAAACTTAAAGTTTTCAACACATTGTAAAAAAATAGCTAGTAAAGCTTTAAAAACAGTAAACTTAATTTTTAGATGTTTCAAATCTCAATCCATTAAAAACTATCTTATTGCTTATAAAAGTTTTGTTCGTCCTACTGTTGAGTATGCAAGTGTTATTTGGAACCCATATATCAATAAAGATAAATATATTGTAGAAAAAGTCCAACGCTATTTTACCAAACGAGTTTTTAAAGTTTGTAACTTAAAAGACACTGGATATATAAACAGACTAAAAACACTTAATCTAGAAACTTTGGAGAAAAGAAGAGATAAGATGGATATGTTTGAAACATTTAAAATCTTAAACCAACTGGTAAACTTAAATCCTGAGAAATATTTTGTTCTTAACCCAAATTCAACCAGAGGACACTCAAAAAAACTCAAAAAAGAGCACTCAAGAGTCAATTGTAGAAAATACAGTTTTTTTAATAGAGTTATAAGTAAATGGAATTATCTAAATGAAGATCAAGTTAGTTCCAAAACTCTGTACCAATTTAAAAAATCTTTGATGAATTAACTAATGGAAATTTAAATGGCTAAAAAAAGAGCTTTATTTTTTAAAGCCTTCAGTCATTTTTTTCTAGTAAAACTAAATCAGCCAGGTCTTCTCTCAATTTTGTGATTTTTGGTGTTATTGTAACTCAACTGGGTTGCAATCACATTTGTGTTTGTTTTGTCCTTTTTACTGTTTTCTTTATGTATTACTAGAAAAATAAAATCTTAAAAATCTTAAATAAATCTTATATAAAACCGAGTTTGAAAATATTTAAAAGTAAAGCATTATTAATATTTTATATGCCAAAAAAGTTTATATAAAATATGTTATAGAAGAATAAAATAAAGAAAATTTTATTAAAATAAAATGTTTTAAAGATGCGTTATTATTTTGTCTGAAAAATATCCTAACGTGGATGGATTATTGATTATAATGCCCCCAGTACTTCCGCGATCCACATCCAACACTAAATGCAAACATTGTGAAAGGCATATTTATATAATCACAATGTGATATCTACAGTTTTAAGTAAACAAAGAACCTACCAGAGAAATTCTACAATGCGGGGTCAAAGAGGAAAACTTAATTTCCTAAAGGATATCACACGGGGTACACTGTTTTTTACGCTCTTTATAACGCGCGAATAAAATTGTTGTTTCAAGTGCTAATTATAATTTAATGAAAGTGTATTTGTAAATATTTTGTGCCCTATTTTTTCGCAGATATTGCAATATTTGTAAATAAACAAACCAACGTTTTATTCTAAGCAATTTAACTTAATTTTAAAGCGGAGGAACGAATTGCCAGAAGAAGCTTTGGACCTTTGAAGATTTGTCTGTTAAATAAACGATTATAAGTTTATTTAAGTTTGATGATATTTTAAGCTACTCTATCTGCATTTTTAATCCTTTTTTTATTGTTTTAATAAGTTTCAAAAAGATTAATTTCAAAAAAATGTTAATAAAATAATTTATGTGGCATCACTTTTAAATTTTTCCTAAAATTAGTACAAAATATGGCGGAGCTCCGGCAGTTGCTTCCAAATTCCTAAAAAGAGAGGTTCGTTCCAGAGCTTGAAGTTCTGGAGAACATCACTAATACAAACACAATTCAATAAAAGATATAAGAACTTAACACAATTAAAGGTAATAAAAATTATTTTCTCGCATTTTGCAGCAAAACCAAATGAAATAATTATTTAACAGCAAATTATTATTGTTCGCACTAACATAATGGTCAAAATTTTAAATTAAAACTCTTCTTAGAATGCTTAATATAAGTTACAATTTATATATTCGTATTTAAACCTTTTACATATATGCCTATCTACCTAATCTCCATCTACCTAATGGTTGTGTTTTTCCGCGTCTAACTAATGTCGTTTACCTAATCGCCGTCTACCTAATCTCGGTCTACCTAATGTCGTCTACCTAATCTCATCCAACCGAAAGCCTCTATATCAGGTAAAAATAGTCAAAAGTGAGCAGAAATTATTACAAACATAAAGAACAATAAGAGCCATGATATAATATAATAGTGTCGAGTCGATGTCACATTTATTTATTTCATTAATTCAACGTCAGGCTTTACACTAAATTTTTGACTAGTGAAGCAAAATATTAATTTGTGTTGGATTTAAAACAAGGAGTTTTTTTGCACTCGCGACGCGACTTCATGTGCACTCACTGCTGCTTTTCTTTTGCAGTGATTTTCCACACAATACTGCAAGAAAAATCACATTAATCACTAAACAACTATTGCTGCGCATATAGTAACCAAAATAGAAAAAATAGCATAAAAATGAAAATATGAGAATGATAATGATGAAAAAATTTATGTGCGTGTTTTTTGGTCAAAAATTTTGTGTACATCAGCCGAACATTTGTAGTTACTAAAATTTTTATAATATACCGGTACCTAAAAACATAATATCTGTTTTCAGTTGCAATTTCTAAAAATTATCTCTGCTCCCTCTCTCCCCTTATTATTTCTCCTCTGTTTTCTTCCCTTAAGAGGTTTTATGTATTACTATATTAACATAACTAACTTTCATATTAACTGCTTTTAATTAACCATTTCTGTTTTGTTGCTTTATCCTGGGTTTAGTTGTAATTTATATTTTCTGGTTTTAATTTAATCTTGTTGTAGTTGTGGTTATGCTGGTTTGTGTTTTTTCTCTTTTTGGCACTGTCGATTTTGTGCACCCCATAAGAGCACCAAGGGTTCTAGGTGGTGCGGCAGTGGCATGCTATCTATCTATCTATCCACCTATCTATATGTAGCCAAGATAATGCTCATTAAAATCTATTTAAAGCAATATATTCCAAAAAAGGTTGAACATTATTTTTTTTAATATTAAGTGGTACATGTAATGAAAATCAATAAAAATTTCACAAGTTACATGATCAATAGACAATTCTCGGCGATTATATTGATCCTGATGATGTTACAGACGTTTTTTTAAAATTTGTTTAATACTGTTTTTTTTAAATATTAAAAATAGTTTTATTACAAAATATTTTTTAATTCAATTAATAATAACATTATATTATTAATAATACGTTTTACTTATATGGTTCTCAATAAATTATAATAATTATTAGTGGTCTGGTTTGTGTAAAATATTAAAACAAGTGATGCAATTAAAAAATCAAAACTAATCCTAGGAATGGATCTAAGTTTAAAAAAATTTCATTGAATATTGTTTTTAAGAATAGGCTGTTTTCACAACGAGCGTCTTCTTCAAAACTGGTTATAATTGGGATTGTTATTCAAAACCGCCTCATTTGATCGAAATGTGCAGCAGCGAGTAATTGCTGCGCACTTAAATTTGCTCCTAGCGCTTGGCTAAAATGCTGGTTTTGACGTAAAGAGTTCCAACGATTTAAGGCTGGTTCATAATTGTGTAAAAACGTCCTTTTGAAAAAGTCCAAAGGGCAAACACAGCGTTAAAACGTATGTAAAATTGTCCTTTGGTCTTTGTCCAAAGGACGTTTTTACATAAGTATAAACCAGCCTTTATTCCAATGGCCCAGACTAGAACTGGGCGTAAATTTATTTGTTGGACATTTGCAGGAAAAAACAGGCCACAGCGAGCAAAATTATCCGCGGTAAAAGAGTGCATATTCACCCATAAAAGTGCGTACTGATTTGTAAGGCTGCTTTCCACGGCGCGAAAACCGCTTTCCAACGTCCCAACGATCCATTACAAAATTCATTGAAACATAAAATCTATTCCATTTGGGACTCCAAGAACGGAATAAGATAGAATCGGTGCAGCCAGTCGCTGGAGTCAAAGCGTTTCCACGTTCTTGCGGTTCATTCCAAGATCCATTTCAAAGTTCATTCCAAAATCCACTTGTAATATTTATAAAAACATCCAGTCCATTTCATTTGAGACTCTAGCGTCAATGCATCGGTCACTAAAGTCCGGCGTTCGAGCGCTTTGACGATTTATTTCAACAATCGATTCCAAAATCTACTCCAAAGTTCAATTCCGGTATCCATACCAAAATCAATTCCAACATCCATTCCATTCCATTCAAGACTATAACAGTGGAATGTTATAGTCTTGAATGAGTGCATGAGTCGCTGGAGTAGAGCGTTCCCACGTTTGGGCAATCCATTCCAACGATCCATTCCAAAATTCCTTTCAGCGCTTAATTGCCAAAATCCATTCCAAAATCCATTTTCAATTGTTTTGAGAGACTAGACGCGCGGTGAGGTGACGTCCGTGGAGTCCAAACAATTGTAGAAAATCCCTATTTCCCGTTTGATTCCAGCGTTGCACAGGAAATAGATGATCATACGGGTGGAACTGTTGAAAACCACCAGGAAACTGATGATGTCTGTACTGTAAGTGTAGAAGTCTGTGGCTACTTCCTCCCTCTCGTCGGAATACAACAGCGGGTTGTTAGGCACTTGCTCCGCCACAGAAATAAAAAGACTAAAGATGAAACATCGTTTGCTTAACCTTTTCTGATTACTCGTGCGTCTTTAGATTATAAGTACGTCTCAGACGCAGAAAACAAATCGCGTTTCATTGCGTAACAAGCCTTTCTAATGATTGGATCGTCTAAAATGGGGAATAGGCATTGTGTGTATAAAGGAGTGGGGAGACGGAAGGCCAAGAGGTCGTATTACAGATAGAGCTGGTTTTTTTTCAATTATTAGGGCGTCTTAGACGCAGAATGAAAATCACGTGTCGGTGTATAAGGGCAAATACAGTTTGTTAGACAGATTTTGCACTACAAAGAGTAAAAGACTGCTGGATAGCAGTGTATTTTGCTTAACCCTATTTATTATTAGCGCGCCTCAGAGACGAATGGAAATCGCTTCTAAAAATTAAAAGACAGACGAGGGTTGATGTATATAACGACTATTTATTTAAAAGCTTATTTTTGACAGCAAAAATGAAATATTTAAAAATTGTGACTTCTTGAAACGTGCAATACAGAGCTAAGGGACGAAACATATTTCTAATTTTAATACCTAATTTTAGCTGTTTTTGAAGAAGTATCTATCTGTTATAAAATTTAGAGCCAGAAATCACAGTAGTACACGACAGTAATTAAATAACCTAGAATTCAAACGAAATTTTAACCTGCAAGACGGGCGTAAAATATACCTGTCCAAGCTTTATTCTTTAAACTAAATTGTCATCGCTTATTACTTCTACGGTTTAAAAAACACGATGTTCCACCTTAGAAACTGAGTGATTAAATAGCACGTGACTATGGCGACCAATGAGTAAGCCGCGGAACGCATTTCCCGCCTTTCCGACTCCCTTTGATCTTGATGCTTCCGTCGCTCCTTGAAGATGTTCATGTTAATGCTAAACAAAACAAAAATATAGACAAGGGTGAAATCTAAAAGACTCCAATTAAAAATTAAGAATTCAATTTGAAATTAAACGGTACAAATTATAAAAACAGTTGGATTTTAATAATAGTTTTGCCGAAAATAAGCCTACGTTGGCAAAAACTTAAATTTTATCTTTGGATTAATAAATAGAACATGATGGTCAAAATCTTCCCATTTAAACGGAAGTTGTTCAGTGTTAAATATCTTCACAGAGTTATTACGTTATAAAATCACTTTTAGCCAATTAGCGCTTAGGAAAAAAATGGAGGTCTCTCATTCATTGGAGATCATTTTTCCCAAGCGTTAATTGGCTAAAACAGCTCCTCTCACAACCATTCCCACAGAACAAAACATATATGACGTGATAACCAATACTATGCCATTTTGAGGGCCTTTAAAATCCTGACGTAAAAATGACTATTTAAAAAAAATCGGCTACGTAGTTTATCAATTTGTGTGTACCAATTTTTTTAAAATCCAGCACTGCTTGTTTTTGAAAATGTGTTTATAGTTTATGACAGTTTTTATTTGTTTGCAGTCAAAATGCACAATTGCTCAGACGTTTGAAAACGCGATTCTTTTGGCGTTCGGACGCTTGCTTTTTTGGCGTTAAGTGAACATTGTTTTTATGAAATTCTCGGATTGTCCAAACAACAAATAAAGCTTATCCGTGAAAAAATTATTAACCGTGTGTTAATATTTAACGTTTTGCAACGCCAATAAACGTTTGATGGAATTTTATATTTACAATTATTTTATGCTTATTTGGTAATAATTGCGCATCTGAAAACAGTAAAAAACTCGAAGTGGACCAACGGGCGTACGGTGTCGTTTAATTTGCATAAGTATCAGTTGCACGCATAGCTGATTTAGATGCTCAAAATTTTTTTGCTCGATTTTCCAACCACAAAATTAAAGAAACTCAAAAGTTTGAAAACGCACTTTCCCGACCCTAATCTCACTTAAGTAACACTTATATATTGTATTTTAACTGCAGAAATAAAAACACAAACAAGTTATAGTAAAAAAACAAAATTACTTTTTAAAACAGAAAAATATATAACTTTGACTATTTTTTTGGGAGTTTAAAAATAACCTGATTGTAAGAGAACACGCTTTTAAAGATGAGTCATATCAAGCTTTTTTAACCTTGAAATACGTTTGAAGTTAGTTTAACTGGAATTTTAAAACCTTTTTTAACGTTTCATGGGTGGCGCGGGAGCGCCACTGGGCGATTTAGCCCGGTGGAGCCGCGCCAACCATTATTAGAGAACGTCGGTAAATTTTGAAATTCAGAACTTTCTTCTTCTTCTTCTTATTCTATTATTATTATTATTATTCCAACGCTCCATCCTTAAAAGCGATATTCCTCATTCGTTACTGATTGATCAAAAATAAACATGGGCTCATTAGAAAGAAGAAGGAATTACGCAACTTTCTTAGGAAGCACTTTTTTCATTTAGGTCCTTGTTATCGATTTATTGATCAAAATAAAAAATTGAAAAATAGACAAATAAAAACTCCCAACCGCACAATAACAGCCTTTTGGCAACAATAAGGATTGTACAGAGCAGACAACCAACATCCCCTCATAGAAACCGCACAAAAAAAGCAGACCGGTTTTAATTGGTGGCAGAAACGGAACCAGTTCCCAGCGCCATCTGCTTCAACCGCGCGGAAAACGGAGAAAACAACAGAGTACTTTTTTTAATTCTTGCATTACTGATGACAAAATTAATTCAAAGTTTTATTTATTAACAAATAATAATAAGCGTCGGTGGCGCGGTAGCGCCACGCGCCGGTAATCATCGGTGGTGCGGGGTGCCATACTGCAATTTAACCCACGGCACCGCGCCAACTATACTTAGAGAACGTGAGTAAATTTTGTAATTCATGTTCATCATCTTCTTATTATTTGGCGCACGGCATCGCGCCAACTATATTTAGAGAACGTAGGTAAACTTTGTCTGGAGCGCAACTGCACCGCACTAACTATAATTAAACAACAACGTGGTTAAATTTTTTAATTTAAATTCATCTTCGTCTTCTTATTATTTTTTATTTAAAAAAGTATATCTCGGCAACGGAATGATTATAAACATATGTCATTGCGCAGCTAAAACTATAGTTTATTAGGCTATTTTTTAATTTAATTTAAAAAAAGTGGTAGACTAGCCTTGAAAAATGCTCTAAGAATAGAGCAGGAAAAAGGGGCGATTTTTCCCCGGGCGTATGTTTAGACAGAAAAGATGTGGACTAGGCTGAGATGGACATTATGTGGACTATAGGAAATTTGCGTTTGGTTTGGCCAGCTGCTCACTAAATAAAAATTTCTACCATATGATAATGATTTGTTTATACATTGATCTAATCACACAGCATTGTTGCATGTTTTTTAGTTTGATGAAATGTCAATTTAAAAAATCATACTCACAGCAATCTTTGACAAGCGCGAAATCGCCACTTTTTCAAATTTATAGTTGTTTTTTACACAAATATAACCTTCTAATTGAAAAAGTGGCGATTTCGCGCTTGTCAAAGATTGCTGTGAGTATGATTTTTTAAATTGACATTTCATCAAA
Organism: Microlaimidae sp. YZB2_3; assembly: GCA_030248175.1. NCBI lineage: Eukaryota > Metazoa > Nematoda > Chromadorea > Desmodorida > Microlaimidae > Microlaimidae sp. YZB2_3. The sequence goes on from JASAMX010031201.1 coordinate 10,999, forward strand.
CTAAAAAAAATGCAACAGTGCTGTGTGATTAGATCAATGTATAAACAAATCATTATCATATGGTAGAAATTTTTATTTAGTGAGCAGCTGGCCAAACCAAATGCAAATTTCCTATAGTCCACATAATGTCCATCTCAGCCTAGTCCACATCTTTTCTGTCTAAACATACGCCCGGGGAAAAATCGCCCCTTTTTCCTGCTCTATTCTTAGAGCATTTTTCAAGGCTAGTTTTATCTTTTAAAAATAATTAAGTTAATTTAAATATATTGCTCAGAAAATTATGTAACACAAAAAATAGGGTTGAGCTCTAAAGCTTCGTTTTAGAGCATCACTAAAAAACAAATTAAAAAATACATAC
>JASAMX010031206.1:0-90999 GCA_030248175.1 Microlaimidae sp. YZB2_3
CTCCGGGAGTGGGAAGAGGGGGTAAGCAAGGCGAGAAGCGTGCCGGACGGATCAAACCAGGGTTGCTGGAAACCCTGGCTACTGGCAAAGGACACACAAAACAGACACGAGAATGATAGATATAAAAACGTACAAAATTTAGTTGATTTTGACTAAAACTATCGATCTAAGCTTAAACAAAAAACATAATTTCTAGCGGTAAAATTAACTGTTTAGTTAATAAACACAACACAGTTATTGATTAAAAAGAAACTAGAGAAAAATATTTTGACATTATTTTATTTATCCTTACTACTTTACATAACATGCATCATAAAAGACCTAACAATATGTCAATAATTAACAATAAAATAAACACAACTAAATTAACCAGCACATTAATCGACTGTTCAGTTGTGTATTGAATTTTATTGTAAATTATTGTTTTGTTGCGAAGAACTACTTTTTTAATTTACCTCAACGCCTGTCATATCCTTTTTGTTGTTTTCATCAAAAATAACTAGCGCAAGATATTGTGCGCTTGGAAATTTTTGAAACAGCTGCTGGAGGCTAATACTCCTAAAAATAAGTAGGATGGCGAATAATAAATAAATAATAATCACTATTTTATGTTTAATACATTACGATTGACATTGATATATATGAAGTAGAATTACCAAGAATGTACCCATAGTTGAGCAGACCTGTGCTCTGCCCCCCCCCCTCGGGGTTTTATTAGAGGGGGCAATTCCAAAACAGGGGGGCATGGGGGCAACTTTTTTGAAATGGGGGGGGCAATAAAAGGGGGGGGGCAAGCAGGGAAGAAAGAAAAAAAAGAGAAAAAAAAGACAAAAAAGGGAAAAGGGAAAAAGGGATAAAAAAGCGAAAATAAGGTAAAAATAGGTCTAAAATGGCTTAAAATACATTGAAATAGGCTAAAAACTGCAAAAAATTTACAATGATGGCGTCATATTTTTAGGGTACTTTTCATTTTTTTGGGGGGGGCATTTCCAGACCATGCACAGTTCTGGTTGAGCTGTGCTCCGTGAAAATGACGCGGAGGTGAGGAGTTAAAGTGCGAGGTGGGGTCCACACCTTTAGGACAAAAAAAATTAGTCATTCCCTTCCACAAGAAAAAGTCTCCCCGCTTTTTATTGAAAAATTATACGTCGAGGTTATGGGCGTAGCCAGGTTATAGGTTTACGAAAAGGGGGCCAACAAAAAATTAAAAAAAAAAAGGGGGGGGGGGGGGGGGGGGGCGGGGGGGGGGGGGCCCAACCCACCCGCGGGGGGGGGGAAAAGGGGGGGGGGGGGGGCCAAGCGAAAAAGGGGGTTTTCAAAGGCTAAAAATTCAAAAAAAGGGGGAGGGGTCTAAATCCTAAACATTATAAAAGGGCTAAAAAAAATTTTCTAATAATAATTTCAATGTGCGCTTTCGCCGGGGTCTGAAACCCCACCAAAACCACCCCCCCCCCCCCCCCCCCCGCGGAGTGTTTATTCCCTTGTTCATATCACATACTTCATTATTTTCCTATGATTCAATAAAACTAAATCTATAAAAAAAGAAAAAAATTTTTACAAACAGTTGATATCTTAAAATTTTTGATTTCCAGAACATTAACAACTGAAAAATGAGTAAATTAAATAAAACAGTAAATTAAATAAAAACAGAAGTGGGGGGGAAGTTAACCTCCCCCAATTTTGGAAAAATGAAGAAAAAATGTCTTTAAAATGACTTCTAACTGCCTCCAAACTTAAGTTTTGAGGTCAAAATGAATGTTTCAATCAATAAAAAGCTCAAAAATGCAATAAAAAGGGCTTTTGAATTAAAATTAACGTTTTTTTACCTATTTTTCCTTCAAAATCGAAAAACGATACGGGTAAAATTCACCCCAGAAAAAAACGATATGGGTATTTTATCGGATTTTAACCCCCCCCTAATTTGAGGTTTAACCGCCACCTCCACTCCGGACCAACTTGCCCATGTATGCCCTGATCCGCATAAATTTGAAATCTCGCATCCGGGGTCGACCCCCCTAAAAAATTTTGGCCTTCCACTCGGCGGTGGACCCACCCCCCCTTGCGGACCCGACCAAAAACATCGTAACACCAAAAAATTGAAGTCACCCGGACATTCCAAAACTCTAAAAATGTACTATTTGGGGGATATCCTCTTCTTGTTCCAGGTATTCCCCCCAAAAAATTAGATCTCCCACCTATGGTTACTACAACCCCTACTGTCTCCCCACCCGCCGGGATCGGGCCGTACCCGGGTGCCCATCGACCCGTTGCCAACTCACTCGGACGCGGTTGAGAAGTCGGGCCATTCGGGCGGTCGCTGCTGGGACCAGTCGGCCCTGACCAATCCGGCCACGTTGTCGATCAACCGCTCAATGTCATACTTCTCCCCGGTAAATTTGTGCCCGTCTTTTGGTCCTGCGGAACGATACTTGAAATACTGAAAAAAATATTTAAATTTTTTTTATATTATTACAACTTAATTATCCTCTAGTTTAGTATCGGAAACATACGTTGCATAATAATATCTACAAGCAGGGTCGTAGCCAGAATTTTGGAAAGGGCGGTTGCACTTCATAAAAATTTTTCGAAAGGGGGGATTGTTGTACTCAGAATTTTCAAAATACATAAAAAAGGGTAAAATTTTTTGCACTTCGCGCTAAGTGATTCTTTTTGCTGTTATTTGCATTGTTTTTTAAGTTAAACTTGAAAAAGTTTAGGTTTAAAAAGGTATAATATTACAGACCTGTGCACGGTCTGGAAATGCCCCCCCCGTTTCATTGGAGGATTTGCCCCCCCCCCACCAAAAAATGAAAAATTACCCTAAAATTATGACGCCATTTTTGACCTATGATGACGCCATCATCGCGAATTTCTTGCAGTTTTTAGCCTATTTCAATGTATTTTAAACCATTTTAGACCTATTTTTACCTTATTTTCGCTTTTTTTGTCCCTTTTTTGCTCTTTTCTCTTCTTTATTTCTCTTTTTTTTCTTCCCCCCTGCTTGCCACCACCCGTTTCAAAAAAGTTGCTACCCCGTGCCCTCATTTTGGAATTGCCCTCTCGTTTTAACCCCGGGGGGGCAGTGCACAGGTCTGATATTAAAATACGTGCGACAACACGAAAATTTTTTTAAATTTTGTCTTTAAAATTCATTAGAAACATCGCTTAAAAGTAGTAAAAAGGTATATAAATGTCGAGCGCTGAACGGAGCGATGCGCGAGAAAATTTTTTAAAATTGTTCTCTTAGCACCCCCAAATTTTTACCTCTGCCAGTCCAAAAAGGGTGGGATGGTTACAATACAACCCCATAACCCCCCCTGGCTACGCCCTTGTCTACAAGACTCGGTTTTTTTAAGTACATTTTATTTTGATTTCCAACTGAAAACACGCTTTCTTTCGTCATAATATTATTTTTATAAACTTAAAAAATCGTTCCTACACAATGCTAATACTTAACTAAAATTTAAAATAAATAAATGTTATTAAAAAAATAAAACTCCATGGACAAAACCACGAAAAAATTCTTAAGCTTCATACAAACATTTTTTTGTTTGGTTTTTACAAATTACCGTCTCCCTGAATGTTGTTCGACCCGTTGATCGGATTTTTTTAATGCGAGATGGAGATGTGCGAATCCTATTTTTGATTACACAACACAAACGGAGAACGCCGTCGTGATACAGAGAGAGTGCGGGACGGGAATTACAACGCAGAGAGCGCAAACAATAATTAATTCGCACTTCGTTTGCCTTTTCGTTATTTGAAACACTGTCTGTGCGTTATTAATAAAACCACTACCTTATTTTTATGACAACCAAAATGAGTCACAACAAAATTGGCATAAAATCGATGTTACGATGGCTCGCTACATTAATACATTTAATTGTATTTGATAAAACGAGTTAAAAACACAATTAAGCAGCTTGAATGGAAAAGCCAGGGAATAATGACTAGCTAGCAGCAGTATCTAGCTACTCGAGGAAATGGCTTTTTGAAAGCTAGGAGTGCGGGGGGGGAGCATAGGTGAGAAAGGGGGGGGGGCAGGGTGAGTTTCACTCACCCCCCCTAGCCTCGAAATTTTGGGACCCCCCAAGACAAAAATCTAGGGGCCCCCTCCCCTAAATTTCTGAATTATTTACCCCTGAGACCCTCTAGAATTTGAAATCTGACCCCCCCTCCCTTCCTTCTCGGGAAAATTTTAGGTATTTTTTTATACTAAATTTTCTTCCAAAAACGTGAATTTTTAACACATTCATGTTTTTACACCAGAATATCGCTTTTTATTCAATAAAATGTAGTGTTATCCTATAAAAAGAACAGAACAATTATTGAAGTTATTATGGTTGTCTGTTTGAAAACTGTTTTGCTTTGGACACCAGACCCCACCGAACCCCCCTCTAGATTTCAAAATTTCGCACCCCAGGTCGACCCTCTCTAAAAGGGGGGTGGGTGGGTTTGGACCCCCTTCTAGAATTTAAAATTCGATTTACCCCGGGTAACCAACCACCCCCTAGCTTCCCGGACCGTTCTCACCTATGGCGGAGGAGGCGGATGGGCGGGGTCCATTGTCCATACATTGGTGGGCAGGAAGGGAAGGTGAGTTATACTATTACTATACCCTCAAAAAAAAAAATTTGCCGACGCACCCCTAAAATTTGGGGGTACCCCGGACAACCTTCCTAAAATTTGGGGGCCCTAAATACTAAAAACGCTAAAAATGGGGTATTTGAGGTATACCAAAACATTTTTTGGAACACCCCGCCTCTCCCAAATTTCGGGGATTGGGTATGGGTATACGTATTTCGTATATCCCCCCCCCCCTCCAAAACACAGGAGGCTGCCTTTTGCCTACCCACATAGATAGGTGAGAAAGGGAGGGGGCAAGGTGGGGTCCACTCCCCCTGGCCTCGAAATTTTGAGACCCCCCCTTGACAAAAATTTAGTCCCCCAAATTTTCGAATTTTTTTACTCTTACTTCCCTCTAGAATTTGAAATCTGACCCGCCCCTTCCCCATGAGAAAAATTTTAGGTACTTTTTTTATACTAAACTTTCTTTCAATAACGTGAATTATTAACACATATTTATGTTTTTACACCCTTTTTACACCAGAATATCGCTTTTTATTCCATGAAATGTAGTATTATCTTATAAAAAGAACAATTATTAAGGTTATTATGGTTTGAAACTGTTTTGGACACCGGACCCCAAATGACCCCAGTCTAGATTTCAAAATTTTGCACCCCGGGTCGACCCCCCCAAAAAGCTAGGAGGGGGGTCCAGACCCCCCTGGGTGGGACCCCCCTCCTAGAATTCAAAATTCGATTTACTCCGGGGGTAACCACCCCCCTAGCTTCCCGAACCGTTCTCACCTATGTCTACCTATGGTCCGTTTACCCTCCGCCACCCCTCCTAAACCCAATGGTTTTTTTGGAGGGGGGTTGAAGGTCGACCGGTTTGAAATTTAAAAGAAGAAGTGTCAAAAAGGGGTGATTTAATTTTCAAAGAAAACAAATTTTCATTTATTTAAGGTTTTTGAGGACTAATATTGCAATTCGTAGATTAAAACAAGGTAATATATTATATTTCTTATTATAGGTATTCATAAATTCGCTCAAATGGTGGAGGCAGACCTGTGCACGGTCTGGAAATGCCCCCCGCTTAATTGGAGGATTTGCCGGCCCCCTCGCTAAAAAATGAAAAAAAAACAAACTAAAATTATGACGCCATTTTTGACCTATAATGCGCCATCATCGCGAATTTTTTTCAGTTTTTAGCATATTTCAATGGATTTTAAGCCATTTTAGACCTATTTTTACCTTATTTTTGCTTCTTTTTTTGTCCCTTCTCTCTTCTTTTTTCCCTTTTTTTCTTTTCTTTCTCCCTTGCTTGCCCCCCCCCGTTTCAAAAAAGTTGCCTCCCCCCAATAAAACCCCGGAGGGGGGGGGGCAGTGCACAGGTCTGTGGAGGGTTTTTTTTAAATTCTAGGAAGTAGGTGCAGCGTGTAGGTGTCAAAAATTAAAAAAAGGAGGGTGTGCTTTGATTCTTTTCTGGGAAAATAGGTCCCGAAATTTCGAGGCTAGAGAAGATGAATTTCATTTTGCGCCGAGAAGTACTCTAATGTAAAGTAGAGTACTTTTGATCTAGAAGTACTCTAAAGTAATCTCATTGTGTTACTTCTCATTCTTCATGAGAAATAATGTTTTTTTTTAAAACAAAAAACTTTACTTTTTAATCAATTAATAATTTACCCTACCTTTAGAGTAGGGTATCCTTCGATGTCGTGATCGCGGCAGAGCGGAGTATTTCTCTCATCAGCGCAATTTACAGCCGAAATTTGGACCACTGACTGCCAGCTCGCCACTTTTCGCGAGAACTCCTCAAAAGCCAAGCCGCGTATAAACCACTGCAAAAAAGAAAAATAAGACGTCTTCTTAGTAGTGCTTCAGCGCACTCACCCTCATCCAAAATCCGACGAAAAAAATTTTTTACAAATACCTTTAAGCTTTTTTAACTTTTAAAGAAAAAAAACCACAAAAATATAATATACAACGCGGTAGGAAAAAATTTTCAGATTAAAACTATCCCTTCTTTCCAAATCCTCGTTAGATCTCATCTCTCCTCAACCATAGATGAACACGGTCAAAAAGCTAGGGGGGTGTTTACCCCGGGTAAATGACTTTTCAAAATCTAGGAGGGGGTCCTAGGCTAGGGGGTGGAACCCCCCTAGCTTTTAAGGGGGAGGGGTCGACCCGGGGTGCAAAATTTTGAAATCTGAAGGCGGGTCTGGTGGGGTCCGGTGTCTAAAGCAAAACAGTTTTAAACCATAATAACTTTAATAATAGTGTTTTTTATAGGATAATACTACATTTTATTGAATAAAAAGCGATATTTATTTAGGTATAAAAAGGGTGTAAAAACATGAATTTGCGTTAAAAATTCACGTTTTTGCAAGAAAATTTAGTATAAAAAAGTACTTTAAAATTTTGTTGAGAGGGGAGGGGGGTCAGATTTCAAAATCTAGAGGGGGGTCAGGGGTGAAAAATTTGAAAATTTGGGGGTAGGGGGCCCTGGATTTTTTCAAGGTGGGGCCCCAAAATTTCGAGGCTGTGGGGTGGACCCCACCCTACCCCCCCCCTTGTTCATCTATGTCCTCAACCCCAAAACAACTAGCAACTGTAAATAAATGCTACGCAATTTTAGAACCAGGTTTTTTTTGCTTTTAGTTTTTAAAAGGGTCCGTTTAATTAAAATGCATTAGGGTAGCTGACTTAATTTAGACCACTTTTTTATTTTTTTGAATAAGTTTTTCTAGTTTTTCCAATCGACCCAAAATTTGGTCTAAAAATCAAACGATAGGTATTTTTGTAACAAAATTTTAAAATTTCTGTTACACTTAAAGATAAGTAGAGGTTTAAAGTTTCTTTTTATAGTGGCCGAAATCAAGGCGCGAGCCGTTAACTTCGGCCACCTAGAAAAAACTGGCCATAACTATTGCCAAAACAAACAATAAAAATTTTTAAAGGTGGCAAATTTATCCTTAGGTATTGTTCTTGGTACACAGGCCTGTGCACTACATGGGTTTTATTACGAGGGGGTAATTCCAAAACGGTGAGGGCACGGGGGGCAAATGTTTTGAAACCGGGGGGGAAGCAATAAAACGGGGGGAGCAAGCAAAGGAGAAAGGAAAAAAAGAGAAAAAAAGGGGAAAAAAGAAGAGAAATAGGACAAAAAAAGTTAAAAATAGGACTAAAATGGCTTAAAACGCATTAAAATAGGTTAAAAACTGCAAAAAGATTCGCGATGTTGGCGTCATTATAGATCAAAATGGCGCCATAATTTTACGGTACTTTTTTATTTTGGCGGGGGGAGGGGGCAATAAAACGAGGGGAGGGGGGCAATTCCTCCAAATAAAAAAGGGGACATTTTTCCAGACCTGTGCACTGCCCCCCCCCCCCCCTCAGAGGCTAAAAAAAAAACGGGGGGGGGGGCGATTCCAAAATGGGGGGTACGGGAGGCAACTTTTTTGAAACGGGGGGGGGGCAAGCAGGGGGGAAAGAAAAAAAAAGAAAAAAAAGGAGGGAAAAGGGAAAAAAGGGACAAAAAAAGTGAAAATAAGGTAAAAATAGGTCTAAAATGGGTTAAAATATATTGAAATAGGCTAAAAACTGCAAACAAATCACGATGATGGCGTCATCATAGGTCAAAAATGGCGTCATAATTTTAGGGTACTTTTTTTATTTTTTGGCGGGGGGTGCAATTAAACAGGGGTGGGCAAATCCGCCAATAAGCGGGGGGGGGAGCATTTCCAGACCGTGCACAGGTCTGTTTTTCCTGTTTGCAAACTTTAATAGTTATCAGCAATACTTTAAAATAATTATGTCAAAACGTTAAAAAAACAAGTTTCAATAACCCGTATTTTTTGATTTTTTTGGTTTAAAAAAACGTCCAAAAAAGTCAAACGAGCAAAAAAAATCTTTATAAATATCAATGGTAGTAGAATGATATTCAGACATGTGCACTGCCCCCCCCGGGGTTAAAACGGGGGGGCAATTCAGAAATGGGGGGGGAGGGGACGGGGCAACTTTTTTGAAACGGGGGAGGCGATGAAAAACAGGGGGGGGGCGGGGAGGGGGGAAAAGAAAAGAAAAAAAAGGAGAAAAAAGAAGGGAAGAGGGAAAAGAGGGACAAAAAAAAGCGGAAATAAGGTAAAAATAGGTCTAAGATGGCTCAAAGTACATTGAAATAGGCTAAAGAACTGCAAAAAATCGCGATGATGGCGTCATCATAGGTCAAAAATGGCGTCATATTTTTAGGGTACTTTTTGCATTTTTTGGCGGGGGGGGCAATAAAACGGGGAGGGGGGCAAATCCTCCAATAAAACGGGGGGGGGGGGGCATTTTCGGGAGCCGTGCACAGGTCTGGATATTTGAAAAAAGCAAAAAATGGCATGTTATTTCCCCTTGATTTTAAAGTGGCCGAAATTAATAACGAAATCTTAAAATCATACATGGGCACGGGGGGGGTTGGGGGGGGGGGGGGTTAACCCCCCCCCCGAGTTCTGAGAAGTGGGGTTTAACCCCCCTCACTCAGAATTGGGGGTGGGTGAGAAAAAGTTAACCCCCCCCCAATTTTGGAAAAATGAAGAAAAAAAATGTCTTTAGAATGACTTCTAACTGCCTCCAAACTTAAGTTTTGAGGTCAAAATAAACGTTTTAAGCAATAAAAAGCTCAAAAATGCAATAAAAAAGGGCTTTCTGACCTAAAATTAGTGTTTTTTACCTATTTTTCCTTAAAAACAGAAAAACAATATGGGTAAAATGCACTCCAGAAAAAAACAATCTGGGTATTTTGCGTTTCTGGGATTTTAACCCCCCCCTAATTTGGGGTTTAACCCCCCCCCCCACTCCGGACCAACTTGCCCATGTATGCTTAAAATGCGTAGTTAGTTAAACGCATTTATTATAAAACATGAAAATTAACAATTTTGAGCCTTAAATAAAAGATATTTTAAAATTATATAGTGTTTTGTTCTAAATTTGATGCAGGTTAAACACAAAGCAAAAATTACAAAATCACAATAATTCACTTTTTGTATGAAAATGTTGATAATGCAGAATAACAAAAATAAAAAAGCTTTTGCAAAAACACTTTATTCAACATTCATCCAGTTACTTTTGTGCTAGTTCTTTTTTGCTTTAAAAATAAGCCAATTTTCTTACACTGTAAATTGGTGGCTGAAATTAAGGCTTGGCCGAAATTAAGTCAGATACCCTACCTAAAAAAACGATGGGCTACTGAACGGCAGCAGCCAAAATTTTTTGACAAATGTGGGCGCTACCGTGTATTTAGTGGTTGTTAAAAAAACAAATTGTATTTATTTTTATTCATTGCTTATTTTTAAACAACAGAGGGGAGGGGATGGACCGACTGCCCTCTCCTTAGTTGACGGTCATAGGATTTTCACCTTCTCCTTCCATCACAGACGAATGTTTATTCCGTATAATTTAAAACAGGTTGATTTATGTTAAGTTTGTTTTAGTATAGACATGATCCTTTTTTTAGATGCCTTTTGTTTCTACTGGAATTGTGGTGGATTATAGGCGACCTTAAAGCGAGGGGCGTAGTGAATGCAGCCGCCACACCAACTGCTATAGAACTCCACAAAGAAGGATCGCGGTTGACCATACACCTCCCGAGTCAGAAAATCTTGGCAATCCAATTGCAGTATTGGGTCCGTGCTAGCAAACGATCAGGTTAAGCTACAGTCAACAACAGTTTATTTTCAGTTGTTTCGAGACCAAAGATAAACACAGTAACTGCAGCTAGTAGGTTTACTAGAGTATTTAGATAACAGGAGGGGGGTTCAGGGGGTTTTGACTCCATCCCAGCTTTCTGGGGTGGACCCAGGGTGTAAGAATTTGAAACTTACAGGGGGGTCAAGTTGGGTGGGTTCAATGTCCCAGGCAAAATACTTTAAACCATTAAAGGTTTAATAATTGTTTTTTTATAAGATAATACCACATTTATAGAACAAAAAGCGATATTACAGCATAAAAAGGGTGTAAAAGCATGAATTTGTGTTAAAAATTTACGTTTTGGAAGAAAATTTAGCACAGAATTTTAGATTCTAGAGAGGGTCAAAATCAGGAGCATAGGTTGGCTGCCTCTTGACTTTGGGGCAGTGGCGTCGGCGTGGCCGGGGGGGGGGGGGGGCGGCCGCCCCTTTCTCCCTCCCCTCCGAAATCCGGCAAAGCCAGATTTTTCGTAAGGGAAAATTACGTTTTTTGAACTTTGAAGAGGAAATTTTTTTTTTAATATTAATACAAAAACTTCCTGATACTTTCCGAAAGCATATTAAATAGTCAAAAAACCAAATTTTCCCCGCAAATTATTTTAAATTTGCAGGCAGTTTAACTAAAGCTATTAAAAGTTTCGATTTTAAATCAATTATGACGTTAAATAATTAAGGCATACGTAATAAGAACAAACTACTATGAGAAAACACTTTTAACCTTTTATTAACGTTTTAAGTACATGTTTTAAACCTCTAAAGGATAAAAAACCTTAAATTTTTGTAATAAACATTACTATGGAATTAAAATTTCTGGTGTATTTTAGCGCCTCAAATTAAAAATATTCTCCCTTGTGAGGCATTCTGTCCCCCCAAACCCCCTTGACAAGGAGCTCTGCCCCTCCACCGGCTGGAAGGGCCTCTTGCCCCCCAGACCCCATTTATAGGGGCTGCCGCCTCCAGACCCCCCTTCAGGGTTAGATTATTTACCCCCCAAATGAAATCTTGAGCACGCCCACTGCTTTCAGAGGGTTATACCCAATCTTTTCCCCCAAATTTGGGGGGAATATTCCTTAATTTTTTGAGGTATCTGCTACAGATATGTCCCCATTTTTAAGCCCTGTTTATTACTGGGACCCCTACAAGGTTTAGGGGGGGGTGTCCGAGGTACCCCCAAATCTTAAGGGGCTGTGTGAGCGGCAGCTATCAGAGGCGTGCCAGAATTTCATTTGAGGGGGGCGGCGTACTGGGGGAATCATAGGTGCTGGTTGAACAAGGGGGTGGGGTGGGGTGGGGTCCACCGCCTAGCCTGAAATTTTGGGGGCCCCCCCCCCTAGAAAAAAATCCAGGGGCCCCCTCCCCAAATTTCTTGAATTTTTTACCCCTGACCCCTTTTAGATTTTGAAATCTGACTCCCCCTCCCTAATATCAGGAAAATTTTAAGTATCTTTTTTATACTAAATTTTCTTACAAAAACATGGAATTTTTAGCACAAATTCATGTTTTTACATCCTTTTTATACCTAAATATGGCTTTTTATATGATGAAATGTAGTATTATCTTATAAAAAAAACTATTATTAAACATTTAATGAGTTTAAAAATATTTTTCTTCAAAAGTGGAAATTGGACACCACCTGACCCCCCTCTAGGTTTCAAAATATCCACCCGGGTCGAGCCCCCCTGGAAGCTAGGGGTGGACTCAGGTAAGGGGTACCCTAGATTTTAAAAGTTTATTTACCCGGGGTGAACACCCATCTATGATCATTAGGTGAGCACGGTCAGGGGGAAGCTTGGGGGAGTGGTTACCAGGGGTAAATCGAATTTTGAATTCTAAGCGGGGGTCCCATGGGGATCGGGATCCCCCTAGTTTTTAGGGGGGGGGGGGTGGGACCCGAGGTGCGAAATTTTGAAATGTAGGAGGGGGGTCAGGTGGGGTCCGGTGTCCAAAGCAAAACAGTTTTAAACCATAATAACTTTAATAATCGTTCTTTTTATAGGGATAATACTAGATTTTATTGAATAAAAAGCCATCTACGTGTATAAAAAGGGTGTAAAAGCATGAATTTGTGATGAAAATTCCCGTTTTTGGAAAAAAATTTCGTAAAAAAGGTACATAAAATTTTCCCGAGGAGGGAGGGGGGGGGTAAGATTTTAAAATCTAGAGGGGGGCCAGGGGTAAAAAATTTGGAAATTTGGGAGGGGGAGAAGGGGCCCCGATTTTGGTCTTAGGGGTGTTCCAAATTTCGCGAGGCTAAGGGGGTGTGGACCCCACCCTGCCCCCCCCCTTTTCTCACTTATGTTGGGGGGATCATTTCCTGAAGCAGGAAAAAATTTGGTTTTTTGACTATTAATATGCTTTTGAAAGGCATCAGAAAAGTTTCTGTATTAATATTTAAGATAAAATTCTCTCTCCCAAAATTTAAAAAACGTAAGGGTTCCCCCTTATGAAAAAATTCGGCTTCGCCGGATTTCGGAGGGTGGAGGGGGGCGGCCGCCCCCCCGCCCCTGCATTCTCCTGCGCCCAACTATTATTCTTATTTTCCCCCTGTCTGACTGTTTTTTTTTGGGGGGGGGGCGGCTGGCCCCTAGTTACATCCCAGGTTAAACCCCTCTTCTCAGAATTTTGAGGGGGGGTTAACCCCCCAACCTCCCCCCGTGCCCATGTATGTTTCAGACCACCTAGACCCCTCCTGGCTACGCCCATGTATATTACTGTTTAATTGTGTAAGAAAAAAAATAGGACTAAATTATGGTAGATCTGAGTCGTTTCTTTATTTTGTTTAGTACATAATTATTTTGTATCTAGAAAAACTGAAGCAAAAAAAAGAAAACATGTGAATTCATAAGCATTTCGCTTTGTTCTTGTGCTGTACTGCAATATTTAATTGTCTGGTCGCCATAAATTTTATTTGGTCTAATGAATTCGGATTACACTTGGAATCAGAATTACAAAGCAAATTTGTTGTAGAAGGAAATCATCTTCAAGTGAGATACAAAAAAATATAGCAAACGCCTGGTGATTTAAATTAGTAATCCAAAATTATCAATATTTGGAAGCCGAAGTTTCAATTGTCGAAACCATTTGGGCTTCTTATTTGATAACGTCAGCATATTTTAATGAAACAAAAAGAAATGCCAATTGAATTTTGGACTTTTCCGTCCGGTGAGGAGTCTTTCTCAAGATTCCGCCGTCAATCCAGCCGGTTCGTTGGACAATGGTCGGCAACTAGGAAATTATCCTATAAATTGCTCACTTCGTTTTTATTCTTGCTCATCATTCCGCTTTCAAAAGCGACGGAAACGCAATCTCTCTACGACAGGTTAAGCCACACCTAATTAGATTTAAAAATGTTATAACAAAATAAAGAAACGACTCAGATCTACCATAATTTAGTCCTATTTTTTTTCTTACACAATTAAACAGTAATATACATGGGCGTAGCCAGGAGGGGTCTAGGGGGGCGGAACCAAACTGGGGGCGGGGGGGGGGGGGGGGGTACTAAGATGGTCTGAAGGGGGGAAGGGGGGGAGAACCCCCCCAAAGAGGGGTTTAACCTGGGATGTAACTAGGGGCCAGCATAGGTGAGAAAGGGGGGGGGGGGGCAGGGCGGGGACGGGCCCCCCCCCCCCGGCCTCCAAATGGGTCCACCCCCCCTCCTCAACTTTCAGCCCCCAAATTTTCGCCCCTAGAAGAAAATCTAGGGGCCCCCCCTCCCCCCCAAATTTCCGAATTTTTTACCCTGACCCCCTCTCTATTTTGAAATCTGACCCCCCCCCCCCCTCCCCTGTCGGGAAAATTTTAGGTACCTTTTTTATACTAAATTTTCTTCCAAAAACGTGAATTTTCATCACATATTCATGCTTTTACACCCTTTTTATACATGAATATGGCTTTTTATTCAATAAAAATAAAATGTAGTATTATCCTATAAAAAGAACAATTATTAAAGTTATTATGGTTTAAAACTGTTTTGCTTTGGACACCCCCACCTGACCCTCCTTTAGATTTCCCCCCCCCCCCCCCCCCCCCCCCCCTGAGAAGAGGGGTTTAACCTGGGATCGTAACCTAGGGCCCCCCCCCCCCCCCCCCCCCGCCAGCCCTTGGGGGCCAGCCGCCCCCCCCAAAAAAAAAACAGACAGACAGGGGGAAAATAAGAATAATAGTTGGGCGCAGGAGAATGCAGGGGCGGGGGGGGGGCGGCCGCCCCCCTCCACCCTCCGAAATCCGGCGAAGCCGAATTTTTTCATAAGGGGGAACCCTTACGTTTTTTGAATTTTGGGAGAGAGAATTTTATCTTAAATATTAATACAGAAACTTTCCTGATGCCTTTCAAAAGCATATTAATAGTCAAAAAACCAAATTTTTCCTGCTTCAGGAAATGATCCCCCCAAGATAAGTGAGAAAGGGGGGGGGGGGGCGGGGTGGGGTCCACCCCCCCTAGCCTTGAAATTTTGGGACACCCTAAGAGGGCCCCTCTCCCCCCAAATTTCCAAATTTTTTATCCCTGGCCCCCCTCTAGATTTTAAAATCTGACCCCCCCCCCCTCCCCCCCCCCTGTTCCCCCCCCCCCCCCCCTCGGGAAAATTTTATGTACCTTTTTTATACTAAATTTTCTTCCAAAAACGGGAATTTTCATCACAAATTCATGCTTTTACACCCTTTTTATACATGAATATGGCTTTTTATTCAATAAAATCTAGTATTATCCTATAAAAAGAACAATTATTAAAGTTATTATGGTTTAAAACTGTTTTGCTTTGGACACCGGACCCCACCTGACCCCCCTCTAGATTTCAAAATTTCGCACCCCGGGTCGACCCCCCCCCCTAAAAAACTAGGGGGAATCCGGACCCCCCTGGGACCCCCCGCCTAGAATTCAAAATTTGATTTACCCCTGGTAACCACCCCCCTAGCTTCCCTGACCGTGCTCATCTATGATCATAGATGGTGTTTACCCCGGGTAAATAAACTTTTAAAATCTAGGGGGGGACCTAGGGGGGTCGAACCCCCCCCCCTAGCTTTCTAGGAGGGTCGACCCGGGGTGGAAGATTTTGAAACCTAGAGGGGGGTCAGGTGGTGTCCAATTTCTGAAACAAAATACTTTTAAACCATTAAATGTTTAATAATAGTTTTTTTATAAGATAATACTACATTTCATTGAATAAAAAGCGATATTTAGGTATAAAAAGAATGTAAAAACATGAATTTGTGTTAAAAATTCACGTTTTTGTAAGAAAATTTAGTATAAAAAAAGTACTTAAAATTTCCCGAGAGGGGAGGAGGGGTCAGATTTCAAAATCTAGAGGGGGTCAGGGGTAAAAAATTGGAAAATTTGGGTGGAGGGGGCCCTTGGATTTTTTCTAGGAGGGCTCCCAAAATTTCGAGGCGCGGGGGGGTGGACCCCACCCCCACCCTACCCCCTCTTGTTCATCTATACCTATGATCCCCCAGACCGCCGCCCCCCTCAAATGAAATTCTGGGCACGCCTCTGATAGCCCGCCCACACACCCCCTTAAGATTTGGGGGTACCCCGGACACCCCCCCCCCTAAAGTTTAGGGGTCCCAGTAATAAACAGGCCAAAAATGGGGTATTTGAGGTATACCCCTAAAAAATTTAAGGAACATCCCCCCCAAATTTGGGGGATCGGGTATAACCCTCCCAAAGCAGTGGCGTGCTCAAGATTTCATTTGGGGGGGTAAATATTAACCCTAAAGGGGGGTCTGGAGGCGGCAGCCCCCATAAATGGGGTCTGGGGGGCAAGAGCCCTCCAGCCTGGTCGAGAGGCAGAGCTCCTTGTCAAGGGGGTTTGGGGGACAGAATGCCCCCCAAGGGAGAAAATTTTTAATTTGAGGCGCTAAAATACACTAAAAATTTTAATCCCAGATGATGTTTATTACAAAAATTTAAGGTTTTTTATCCTTTTAGGTTTAAAACATGTACTTAAAACGTTAATAAAGGGTTAAAAGTGTTTATAGTAGTTTGATTTATTATGTATGCCTTAATTATTGAACGTCATAATTGATTTAAAATCGAAAAACTAATATAAACTCTCAAATTAAACTGCCTGCAAATTTAAAAAATTTGCGGGGAAAATTTGGTTTTTTGACTATTAATATGCTTTTGGAAAGCATCAGAAAAGTTTCTGTATTAATATTAAAAAAAAAATTTCCTCTTCAAAATTCAAAAAACGTAATTTTCCCTTACAAAAAAATCCGGCTTTGCCGGATTTCGGAGGAGAGGGAAAAAGGGCGGCCGCCCCCCCTGGTCACGCCGACGCCACTGCCCCAAAGTCAAGAAGCAGCCCACCTATGCTCCTGATTTTGACCCTCTCTAGAATTTAAAATTTGTGCTAAATTTTCTTCCAAAAACGTAAATTTTTAACACAAATTCATGTTTTTACACCCTTTTTATGCCGTAATATCGCTTTTTATTCAATAAAATGTGGTATTATCTTATAAAAAAACAATTATTAAACCTTTAATGGTTTAAAAGTATTTTGCTTGGGACATTGAACCCACCCAACTTGACCCCCCTGTAAGTTTCAAATTCTTACGCCCTGAGTCAACCCCCTAGAAAGCTGGAATGGGAGTCAACCCCCCCCCCCTAGAACTAGAACCCCCCTCTTGTTATCTAAATACTCAAGTAAACCTCCTAGCTGCAGTTACTGTGTTTATCTTTGGTCTAGAAACAACTGAAAATAAACTGTTGTTGACCTGACCTGTTGTGTTGTTGTTGTGCTTAACCTGATCGTTTGCTAGCACGGACCCAATACTGCAATTGGATTTGAACAATTTTGACTCGGAGGTGTATGGTCAACCGCGATCCTTCTTTGTGGAGTTCTATAGCAGTTGGTGTGGCGGCTGCATTCACTACGCCCCTCGCTTTAAGGTCGCCTATAATCCACCACAATTCCAGTAGAAACAAAAGGCATCTAAAAAAAGATCATGTCTATACTAAAACAAACTTATGAACATAAATCAACCTGTTTTAAATTATACGGAATAAACATTCATCTGTGATGGAAGGAGAAGGTGAAAATCCTATGACCGTCAACTAAGGAGAGGGCAGTCGGTCCATCCCCTCTGTTGTTTAAAAATAAGCAATGAATAAAAATGAATACAATTTGTTTTTTTAACAACCACTAAATACACGGTAGCGCCCACATTTGTCAAAAAATTTTGGCTGCTGCCGTTCAGTAGCCCATCGTTTTTTTTAGGTAAAGGTAGGGTATCTGACTTAATTTCGGCCAAGCCTTAATTTCAGCCACCAATTTACAGTGTGAGAAAATTGGCTTATTTTTAAAGCAAAAAAGAACTAGCACAAAAGTAACTGGATGAATGTTGAATAAAGTGTTTTTGCAAAAGCTTTTTTATTTTTGTTATTCTGCATTATCAACATTTTCATACAAAAAGTGAATTATTGTGATTTTGTAATTTTTGCTTTGTGTTTAACCTGCATTAAATTTAGAACAAAACACTATATAATTTTAAAATATCTTTTATTTAAGGCTCAAAATTGTTAATTTTCATGTTTTATAATAAATGCGTTTAACTAACTACGCATTTTAAGCATACATGGGCAAGTTGGTTCGGAGTGGGGGGGGGGTTAAACTCCAAATTAGGGGGGGGTTAAAATCTGAGAAACGCAAAATACCCATATCGTTTTTTTTCTGGAGTGCATTTTACCCATATCGTTTTTCGATTTTGAAGGAAAAATAGGTTAAAAACACTAATTTTAGGTCAGAAAGCCCTTTTTATTGCATTTTTGAGCTTTTTATTGCTTAAAACGTTTATTTTGACCTCAAAACTTAAGTTTGGAGGCAGTTAGAAGTCATTCTAAAGACATTTTTTTTCTTCATTTTTCCAAAATTGGGAGGGGGTTAACTTTTTCTCGCCCCCACTTCTGGTGGGGGGGGGTTAAACCCCACTTCTCAGAATTTGGGGGGTGGCCCCCCCCCCCCCAACCCCCCCCGTGCCCATGTATGATTTTAAGATTCCGTTGTTAATTTCGGCCACTTTAAAATCAAGGGGAAATAACATGCCATTTTTTGCTTTTTTCAAATTTCCAGACCTGTGCACGGTCTGAAAATGCCCCCCCCCGTTTTATTGGAGGATTTGCCCCCCTCCCCCGTTTTTTTGCCCCCCCCGCCAAAAAATAAAAAAGTACCCTAAAAATATGACGCCATTTTTGACCTATGATGACGCCATCATCGCGATTTTTTGCAGTTTTTAGCCTATTTCAATGTATTTGAAGCCATTTTAGACCTATTTTTACCTTATTTCCGCTTTTTTTTGTCCCTTTTTTCCCTTTTTTCCCTTTCTCTTTTTTCTCTTTTTTTTCTCCTTTTCTTTCTTTTTTTTCTTCCCCCTGCTTGCCCCCCCCGTTTTATTCCCCCCCGTTTCAAAAATGGCATGTTATTTTCCCTTGAATTTCAAATTGGCCGAAATTAATAACAAAAAATCTAAAAAGTGGTACGTGGGCACGGGGGGGGTTGGGGGGGGGGGGGGGGTTAACCCCCCCCCGATTGAGAAGTGGGGTTTAACCCCCCCCACTCAGAAGTGGGGGGGGGGGAGAAAATCACCTCCCAATTTTGGAAAAATGAAGAGAAATGTTCTAGAATGACTTCTAACTGCCTCCAAACTTAAGTTTTAAGGTCAAAATAAACGTTTTAAGCAATACAAAGCTTGAAAAATGCAATAAAAAGGGCTTCTAGACCTAAAATAAGTGTTTTTAACCTATTTTCCTTCAAAATCGAAAAACGATATGGGTAAAATGCACTCCAGGAAAAAAAACGATATGGGTATTTTGCGTTTCTCGGATTTTAACCCCCCCCCTAATTTGGGGTTAACCCCCCCCCCCCACTCCCGGACCAAACTTGCCCATGTATGCTTAAAATGCGTAGTTAGTTAAACGCATTTATTATAAAACATGAAAATTAACAATTTTGAGCCTTAAATAAAAGATATTTTTAAAATTATATAGTGTTTTGTTCTAAATTTGATTTAGGTTAAACACAAAGCGGGAACCCGGAGTCTCAATAATTCACTTTTATTATGAAAATGTTGATAATGCAGAATAACAAAAATAAAAAAGCTTTTGCAAAAACACTTTATTCAACATTCATCCATTTACTTCTGTTCTAGTTCTTTTTTGCTTTAAAAATAAGCCAATTTTCTTGCGCTTTTAATTGGTGGCTGAACTTAAGGCTTGGCCAAAATTAAGTCAAGATACCCTACCTGGTTACGATGGGCTTCTGAACGGCAGCAGCCAAAATTTTTTGACAAATGTGGGCGCTACCGTGTATTTAGTGGTTGTAAAAAAACAAATTGTATTTATTTTTATTCATTGCTTTTATTTTTTAAACAACAGAGGGGAGGGGATGGACCGACTGTCCTCCTTAATTGACGGTCATAGGATTTTCACCTTCTCCTTCCATCACAGACGAATGTTTATTCCGTATAATTTAAAACAGGTTGATTTATGTTAAGTTTGTTTTAGTATAAGTTATGATCCTTTTTTTAGATGCCTTTTGTTTCTACTGGAATTGTGGTGGATTATAGGCGACCTTAAAGCGAGGGGCGTAGTGAATGCAGCCGCCACACCAACTGCTATAGAACTCCACAAAGAAGGATCGCGGTTGACCATACACCTCCGAGTCAAAATTGTTCAAATCCAATTGCAGTATTGGGTCCGTGCTAGCAAACGATCAGGTTAAGCTACAGTCAACAACAGTTTATTTTCAGTTGTTTCGAGACCAAAGATAAACACAGTAACTGCAGCTAGGAGGTTTACTTGAGTATTTAGATAACAGGAGGGGGGTTCTAGGGGGGGGGTTTGACTCCCATCCCAGCTTTCTAGGGGGTCGACCCAGGGTGTAAGAATTTGAAACTTACAGGGGGGTCAAGTTGGGTGGGTTCAATGTCCCAAGCAAAATACTTTTAAACCATTAAAGGTTTAATAATTGTTTTTTTATAAGATAATACCACATTTTATTGAATAAAAAGCGATATTACAGCATAAAAAGGGTGTAAAAGCATGAATTTGTGTTAAAAATTTACGTTTTTGGAAGAAAATTTAGCACAAATTTTAAATTCTAGAGAGGGTCAAAATCAGGAGCATAGGTTGGCTGCCTCTTGACTTTGGGGCAGTGGCGTCGGCGTGACCCGGGGGGGGGGGCGGCCGCCCTTTCTCCCTCCCCTCCGAAATCCGGCAAAGCCAGATTTTTTCGTAAGGGAAAATTACGGTTTTTTGATTTTGTTGAGGAAAATTTTTTTTTAATATTAATACAAAAACTTTTCTGATGCTTTTCCAAAAGCATATTAAATAGTCAAAAAACCAAATTTTCCGCAAATTCTTTAAATTTGCAGGCAGTTTAATTTGAGAGTTTATATTAGTTTTTCGATTTTAAATCGATTTTATGCCGTTCAGTAATTAGGGCATACATAATAAATCAAACTACTATAAACACTATTAACCTTTTTTTAACGTTTTAAACACGTTTTAAACCTAAAAGGATAAAAAACCTTAAATTTTTGTAATAAACATTATCTGGAATTAAAATTTCTAGTGTATTTTAGAGCCTCAAATTCAAAATGTTCTCCCTTGGGGGGCATTCTGTCCCCCACACCCCCTTGACAAGGAGCTCTGCCCCTCCACCAGGCTGAAGGGCTCTTGCCCCCAGACCCCATTTTATGTGGGCTTCCTCCTCCAGACCCACCTTTAGGGTTAATATTTACCCGCCCAAATGAATTCTTGAGCACGCCACTGCTTTGGGGAGGGTTATACCCGATCCCCCAATTTGGGGGGGGTTGTTCCTTAAATTTTTTTTTAGGGGTATACCTCAAATACCCCATTTTTAGCCTTTTTATTCCGGGGACCCCAAAACTTTAGGGGGGGGGGGGGGGGGGGTCCGGGGTGCCCCCAAATCTTAAGGGGGTGTGTGGGGGCGGGCTATCAGAGGCGTGCCCAGAATTTCATTTGAGGGGGGGGGGGCGGCGGTCGGGGGGATCATAGGTATAGATGAACAAGGGGGGGTAGGGTGGGGGTGGGGTCCACCCCCCCTAGCCTCGAAATTTTGGGGGCCCCCGACCCCCCTACAAAAAAATCCAGGGCACCTTCCCCCCAAATTTTCAGAATTTTTTAACCCTGACCGCCCTCTAGATTTTTAAATCTGACCACCCCCTCCCCTCTCGGGAAATTTTTAGGTACTTTTTTTATACTAAATTTTCTTACAAAAACGTGAATTTTTAACACAAATTCATGTTTTTACATCCTTTTTATACCTAAATATCGCTTTTTATATAATGAAATGTAGTATTATCTTATAAAAAAAACTATTATTAAACATTTAATGGTTTAAAAGTATTTTGTTTCAGAAATTGGACACCACCTGACCCCCCTCTAGGTTTCAAAATCTTCCACCCCGGGTCGAGCCCCCCTAGAAAGCTAGGGGGGGTTCGAGGTTCGACCCCCCTAGATTTTAAAAGTTTATTTACCCGGGGTGAACACCATCTATGATCATAGGTGAGCACGGTCAGGGAAGCTAGGGGAGTGGTTACCAGGGGTAAATCAAATTTTGAATTCTAGGCGGGGGGTCCCAGGGGGGTCCGGATTCCCCCTAGTTTTTTAGGGGGGGGGGTCGACCCGGGGTGCGAAATTTTGAAATCTAGAGGGGGGTCAGGTGGGGTCCAACCCCCCTAGCCTCGGGAATTTTGGGACACCCTAAGAGGGTGGAGTTTTGGATATGAAAATAATTGTATTCATATCATGAGAAGACCATGACGTTTTTTTAAAATGAGTAAATTTTTTAATGTTTTATATCTTTAATAAATGACATTGAATTCAATGCATTAAAAGGCGGAAATTCTAGCAAAAGACGAAACAAAGTTTCGAAAAAAAGCCTTATATTAAATGGAATAGTATAAAGCTACATAAGTCTAAAAACTAAATGCCAGAAAAGACTGAAACAAGTCTCTTTAAAACCTGTAAATTAATAACAGATTTTGTGAAATTTTTAGAAAAACAAAACCGAATAAAAACAATACGTGTAAAAGCTTTAGTTTGCGTTTTTTAACTAATAATAAAACTTAATTCACATAAATTTCTCTCAAAGTGAATTAAATTTTACATGAGTTAACCAGCTGTAAATACCATAGTATTAGTTAAGTTACACGTCGCCAAAACGATACAAAAAAAGTATAACGCAAGCGTCACAGTAACCATGAAAAATTTCTGTCAAAATAAGTTATCGCATTGCGCATTAAATTTTGTAATTTATCATTATTTTCGTATAAAGCAAAACATACCGCCATATTAACAGCTTTTTAAAATCAAATATCAAGTTCTAAGTCCGAAAAACATTGAAAAATTCAGATTTAATATAAGGCGACTTTTTCTTTAATGTTTCTATTTATTACATAAAACAAATTAGCTGTCAATGTATTTGTTAAATTAAAAGTCGCCTTATGTTAAATCTGAATTTTTCAATGTTTTTCGGACTTAGAACTTGATATTTGATTTTAAAAAGCCGTTAATATGGCGGTATGTTTTGCTTTATACGAATTAATGATAAATTACAAAATTTAATGCGCAATTCGATAACTTATTTTGACAGAAATTTTTCATGGTTTACTGTGACTTGCGTTATCTTTTTTTGTATCGTTTTGGCAACGTATTAACTTAACTAATACTATGGTATTTACAGCTGGTTAACTCATGTAAAATTTAATTCACTTTGAGAGAAATTTTATGTGAATTAAGTTTTATTATTAGTTAAAAAACGCAAACATTTTTACACTTATTATTTTTATTCGGTTTTGTTTTTCTAAAAATTTCACAAAATCTGTTATTAATTTACAGGTTTTAAAGAAACTTGTTTCAGTCTTTTCTGGCATTTAGTTTTTAGACTTATGTAGCTTTATACTATTCCATTTAATATAAGGCTTTTTTTTCGAAACTTTGTTTCGTCTTTTGCTAGAATATTTAATGTTAAATCGTTTAAGCTCAAAATTTTTAAATGATTTGTTGTTATAGTTAATGCAATATTTATTAAAATCGGCTCAACACTGTGGGCAATAAGCGTTGCAGCATTCTGAGCAATTTGTTTTTTTTTTAGTATTCCTTTTTTTATTTTAAGGATCTTTAAGGCTGGTTCATACTTATGACAAAACGTCCTTTGGCAACAGTCCAAAGGACAAAAGTCCTTTGGACTTTGTCCAAAGGACAAAAAAAGCGTCAAGGACAAAGTCCAAAGGACAACGTGTTCATACTTTTTTGTCCTTTGGACTTTTCCTTTTGGACTTTGTCCTTTGGACTTTGTCCAAAGGACAAATTTCAAGTAGCATTCATACTTCGTCCAAAGGAAAAAGTCCAAAGGACGTTTTGACTTGTCCAAAGGACGTTTTGGCTTTTCTAAAATTGTCCTTTGGACTTTGTCCAAAGGACGTTTTGTCATAAGTATGAACCAGCCTTAACAGTTTTTAATAGTTTAATGAAATTAATTTATTTAAAACAAATTGTTTCCACGGCGTAGATTTTATATTGCAGACTTTTTGTGGTATTTAAGCAACTATGTATAATGGGTAAAGATCAGCAATTTTTTACATATATTTCGCATTATTATAATAACATATTAGAAAACTTTTGATCTATTGCATAGTTCTAGTAAAAACGCATTGGCTCAAAAAATATTGTTGGTATATATATATATTACATGTCTAATATTTGTTCAGGATTAAGTTTAATAAATTAACCACTGGGGAAACAATTTTTTAGTGCTAAACACAAAAATGGATTTTTTATATCATATATACATTGACATAGCCATGGTTATATGACTATGTCAATCTCAATGTATATTTAAAATCCAATTAAAAAAAAATTTCTGGGGGGGGGGCATTTTTAAAAATTAAATTAGTCAAAAATAATAAAAGTTTATTTTAGCTCACTTTAATCAACTATATACAAATGTACATGTATCAATCGAATTTTAAAGTATGAATTTAAATTTCGTATAAAATCAAAAGTACGTTTTTTAAAACTGTAGACGCCAACAACCACCGCAAAAAAGTTCATGCGGAACATTTTTTCTGTTTAAACAGGGGAATAAAAAAAAGGTGGGACAGGATTTAGTGATGAAAAGAATCCAATTTTAACCTTTGGGCGCAGCGTTCAATCATCGGATTCCTTTCCAACTTATTCTGTTTGCTTTTTCTCCGCTGTCTTGTTTGAACGAACAGGGGAATTGGGATATTTGTCTAAGCAAACTAGCTGCTCGTTTTTTCCCCCACTTGGCGTGCGAAATTCTTTTCGCCTCGCATAAGTTTTAGTATTTTTCGTTTTTCTTCTTTTATTGCGTTTTCTTTATAGTGTTTGTATTCGTATACGCCATTTCTAGATTCTCTCCAAGTATTATTTTGTGTTTCTTGAAGTATTAAATATAGTTTTGTGAATGATTTAGTTTTTTTAGTTTACAGTAAAGTGCAATGAAAATATTTAAAATCATGATTATGACTATATTTAGGTTGATCCAAGTAATTAATATTAACTAATATTCCATTATATTCATAGAAATTTTCACGCTTCCTATAGGTATCTTTTAAAATTTTCTTAGCAAAAACCTCTTTTTAACCAAAAATAATATAAAAAATTAAATTAAAAATTAAAACTGTTTTAAAATGTTTCTTGCCGTTCTTAACTTGGATGAATGGATTTCAGTTTTGACAGCACAATCAAACGCAACCTAATGTTTATTATCTTTCGACTCGTCTCATAGCTTCTCAGCATTTTTAAAGCTAGTTATTATTTTAAAAAAAAAATGCACGAAAATGCAGACAAATAACACGAAAATATCAAACATAAAATTATTACTTTTGTTTTAAGTCTTCTCAATAATTTTTTATAATTTTAATTTTTATAAGTCAGTCAAACAAACCAAATGATTTTTAAGTAAAACAAACTATTGTTGTGCAATAAATTTATCCCGCTTTATGCGAGAAGGTTTTGTTTTTTGCTTCTCAGTCCCTCGTGTCCAGTACCTTCGTCTCCCCCCTTGCATAATGAATCGATTTTGCTACGAGGTTGTGGTGAACGCAATTTTTTAAGCCCAGTACCTTCGTGTCCAGTAACCTCGTGTCCAGTACCCTCGTGTCCAGTACCCTCGTGTCCCGTTCCCGTTGTCTTGGCTTATAAACTGATTATAAGTGCATAACCAATTTAGTATATAAAACACACTATTGTACAGAAAGTATGGGTTTTCTGTTTTTCCGCCATTATGTTTGACGGTTTTTAACATAAACGAAAAACAGCAAATATTTTAAAAGAATTAGCATTATTTCAAATTTGATCGCTGAATGTTACTTGTTTTTTTTTAAATTTAAATGAATATTCAGAATAATAGGGACAAAAAAATCAACCACTTTTTTGAATTTCTAAATTTAAATGTTTGTAGCTTTAACTTGGGGAAAACCCACTGAAAAAATTTAGTTATTCTTTGGTATGATATGAATTTTAAAAAACAAAAATCGTAAAACTATTAGCAACGCTAACAAAAATTTGGTAAAAATCAAACACACACAAACACGGCCGTGAGCAGGCACGCACGTGGACCGCCCATAACTGCGGGCGAGAAAAGACCACGGTTTTTTGAAGACAGAAGAAAATTTACCCATACCGGGATTCGAACCCGGGTCTCCCTTCCTTGAATTCCAGGTAAGTTATCCTCAGTTTGGCGCGCTACCACTTCACCATAGGGGCATATTGTGAATCACCACTTCAGGGAAATACTTTAAAATAAATTAAAAAAAAATTATGAAAAAATATGTCTCGGTCCATCTTTTACATTCTCTGACCAAATTATTTTCTTTTTTTATGCTTCGTTTAGAATTGATAATTTTTTTGAATATCAAAAATTATGATAAATATTTTAATGATTAAATTCATTTCGTTTGAATTAACGTGAAACGTTTTATTTAATCAACTAATGTACACTTAAAATGACAAAATATGATTTAGTGTAGTGTATAAATATAAACTTTTATATTTTACTGGAATTTATTTGATTAATTTTTGCTCAATAGAGAAACTAATGAATCAATTCAAATGTATTTAAATAAATGTTGTTATATCGCTTTTCAAATTCGTTTATAGCAACTAAAATTTTTTTATAATAAATGTATTAAGACTATTTTTGGAAAAATTTTAAAAAAATCCATAAAAATATTGCGGTTGAAGAAAATTATTCTGTAAATATGATCAATTTAATTACGATAAATATTGTACTTATGAATAGGTTAAAATATGACTTGGGGTACGTATGTTTTTCCGTGGGTGATTTTTGATAGTCAGCTAATATTTTTATTAAGGAACAAATTTAAAATGAGCAAAATAAGTACGTTATTATTTTTTTTTCTCATTTTTTACACATATTGGCGATGTTCCCTGGAGCTTGGAAACTAAAATAAAAGTATTAACGGTTTTTGAAACCCTAAACAAGTTTTTATTTTGGGCTCCAAAATCTCAGTTTACGGGTTTAAGTTTCTTACTTACACATATCGCTTCAACGACGCTGAAACTAAATTTTATAAATGTTTCTGTACTTGAGATTATTTACTTCGGACAGCGCCCTTTTAGTTTTTTTTAACGAAATGTGTTAATAATGTTTTATTTTAATTTTTAAAAATAATTTCAGTTATTAAGATATTTCCAACGTTTTTATTTACAATGTCGCTTGTCAGGTATAAATGGGCAAGCCAAAAAAATAAATCACAAGATCTTATTTACGTTGTATTTTGATCGTCTAAAGTGGTAATAGTGTTTGCCTAGCACACAAATGCTAATAAAATTTGAATGATTTATTGGTGATTTAATGCTTTCAAGTTCGCGCAAAAACAGATCTGTGCATTGAAATTTCTTGCACTTATTAGTATGCTTTTAAAATAATTTATGACCAAATTTGCCAATAATAATAATGCATATAATGCACATTTTTTGCGTGTTTTTAAAACCGTACGGAGACGCTGATCTACAATGAATTAAAAATTGTAACCACACACTGTCGAATATTTATAACACTGCACTTATATATGATTTCTAAATAGTTAATTAATTAGCTGAATAAATGGACACAATAAGTATTAAATCTCAATTTCCCCACAAAAATCAATCTCTGGTGATTGGTGTGCTTCAGTATGAAACTTATGGTACCACAATTTTTTTTGTTTGAGGTTTTTTTGGGCTTAGGATCAGTGGAAACGAGGGAATTTTGAGCCAAAACCAGGGAACTTGAAGCCGTAAGTGAGGTATTTAAATCCGTAAGTGGAAACTTGGAGCCGAAAGTAAAAATCACTAAAACCTATACCTGAAGCCTAAATCTAAACATAAACCAATTTTTTCAAGTTTCCATTGTTTGCGGCTCCAACTTCTCAAAAAGTTTCGACAGTTCCGAGTTCCCTGCTTGCGGCTCTAGAAACATCATACCTTTTTTGACACCGTATATCTCTTCCAGTCAATTTTTCGGGTCAACTTGGGTTTTTGGGGTCAAAACGTCAACTTTCTCATTTTACTTTATTTTTTGCTAATTTTTTTTTATTTTGCCTAATTTGTTTGTCATTAGTTTTAACGTTTGGACTCTGTAATCTGTAGTAAACGTTTGTAATTTGTACTAAGTTATTCTATTTCCCCTAAGTTAAAAACGTATTTTAAATAAAGTTGTTCACAAAGTGTAAAGATCTCTTGTTTATGAATTTCAAGAATTAGGCGTTCATTGTTTTAACGTGAATCATAAACATAAAAGAGATTTGAGAGTTTGTGAATTAGTTTTAAAATTCACACGTTTTCTTTTTACTATGTGACGCGTTTATGACTTATAATATTATTTTTGCGCTTTTGTTTGCGTTGCAGTTATATTTCTTTAGTGATCATTTTTTTTTGTAACAGTCAAACTTGCTGGTTTTACGATTTTTTTAAAAGAATTTTTAATAGTTGGCTTAGGATTAAGATAAACAATAACAATATTTTGTTTTGTTTTTCAAACATCCCTTATGAGAAACGAGACCTGCCGCGTCTGATACGCCATTATAATCGGAGACGATTAACATTTTCTCATTATTATGACGTTTCAGAACATAGATTAACATTTAACATTTACCGCAACGGAAAAAATCAAGACGCAACGTTTTTAGTATGGATTATTTGTATCACCGATATCTTCTGCGTTTAGGACGAAATTTTTAACCTAAAAAATCAAAAAGCATAAGCGCGTAAATTAATTTTAAATGTCGTTCAAAAAGTAGAAAATTATTTAAATGAAATATTAAATATATATTGTGGATAAGCTTGTTTTACTTAGCTCCGCATTGATTTCACATAATTAATTAAATTGATTTACATAATTTCTTATTATGTTTTTATTTTTTTATATCACATATTTGTTGACATTTTATGAGCAAGTAATTGTCCTGAAAATTGATATTAAGGTCTTTACGCATTATGTGTTAAAATTGTATATTGAACTTTAAACTAATTCACGAGATTAAGTCGGTCTATTATGAAATCATAATATTTTGAAATTTTTATTGATAAAGTTAATACTGTTAATACTTTGATTTACAGTGCTTTTTTAATTTAAATTTTATTATATTAGTTTTATTACACAGTGCTTTTTAATTTAAATTTTATTATATTAGTTTGATTACATAATGGAAAGTAATAAAATTTAAAAAAATACTGTGAATTTTAATTTTTTGTTTTTGGATAACTGTGAACAGTGCAACAATGATCAAATAATCCTTTTTTGTGAAATGCTTGAAGCCGCGCCAAAGGTGCTATCTGTTGACAGCTAACATATCGGATTGTTGCTTACTTTACTCTTTTTGTTCAGAAAACAACGTGTGATGGGAAATAACGCAAAAATATTACTCAGACGGCTGTTACGTGTCAGAATGTGATTTATTAGACTTCACCTTTCCTACATCTGACCATTTGCTCTTCTCAGCTAATCCTAAGAGTCCGTTCATATATCGGAACGCTTAGCTGGAATAAGCAGGGTTTTGTTCCTTCTTCTGTTCTCCGTTTTTCAGGATGAAAATATAGTGGCGTTGGTGAAACGCACATAGTAGAGCAGTGTAAACTAAACTCTGCAAGTTTGCTTCCTGTGTTTTTCCGCGGTAAGCGCATTAGATCATTCTCCTGCTTTATCTTACCTAACTTAATGTAGCCTGACTCTGCACGTTGCAAAACGTTCCCTTTTTCTAAAAGCTGTTATAATGTGTTATGCTTTACAAACCTTTATATCTGATCGTTTAAAGCTTACGTATATTACGCGTAGGCAACATTTTAAACTCTATAGGCTTTACAATTACCTTAAAAAGACAACTGCTAGTATCGAGGGAAACACAAAGATATTCATGTGGTTTCAACAATATTTACTTAGGGTAAATTTGAAATGAGTGATTTTGTCTGCGGAGCAATGGCTGGTTATGTTTGATAAAAAAAACATGGAAGGCATGTCTTTGAATCTAAATTTAAGAATAAATAAATTAATTTTAAATTGAGTCAGAATAAAGAAATAGAATTAATTTTCTAAATTTTAGTATATTATTGATTATTATTAAGTTCATTTTGTGCAGTATTTAAAATTTTGATTTTTTATATTTTTGTAATCAATAATCTTACTTGTAACATTTTTTTTATTTCATCGGAAGTGCATATTGTGATAATAGTTTAGAATACGAAATATTTTTATTTTTTTTTGTATGAAATGTTGCTTTTCAAAATAGTTTGGCCATACAATCCACTGGGAGCCCTATTATATAAAACTCATTGTATGTTTATTTAAAATTATGTAAAAAAAAAGAAAATTCGAAAAAAAAAAGAATTTGAACTGAATTTCGCTGGCTGATTTTATCTTTTACGGGTTTTAAGTTTCATGAGACCATAAAATTCAGCCAGAAGTGCCAATACGACTTTATTTTAACGTTTTGATGTTTTGTGGTTTGAAATAATAAAAAAACACCAAAAATTTGAATTCTAAAGTACAGTTTTAATATATGGTAAAAAACTAAGTTTTATTGTTAACGTTATAGCCTTTTTTAATGCAAGAAAAGTGTACACATTTGGTTTTAAGTATTAGCGAAATAAATCAAATGATCATCTATTAACATTTTAAACGTTTAAAAAATTAAAAATATATGGATAAGATAATGGTACCTATAATTATTTATTTTTAAAAATAACTTTGCGTTAGACCGGCACGCGTTTTATCCTAACTAAACCATGGGTCTAAAATACAGGTACAAATAAAGGAAATTAAAAATTCAATTGCAGGTGATTACCATTTTCTCTGATTTTACAAGGAATTCCAAGGACTACGTATTTTGATCAAAGAAGCCTATTTTTGTTTTCATTATGTTTTTGCTTATTTAAAACAATCAAACTTATAATAATTCGTTTGGAGTTATTTGGTTTTACATAATTATTAAAATAATTGATTTGAAATCTTTACGTTTGTACAAAATTATACGAGTGAGAGATTATTTTTAATGCACAATGTAAAGTAGAAAGAATAGCGGCAAAAAATATAACATATATTATGTTATATATTTTTGATATTGTTATTGTATTTGTTTCTAAGAAATAAAAAAATAAAGTCCTTTTTTCTATGTAAAATTGCGTTACGGTGAGCTAGGAGCTAAATGAACTTTCAAACCGAGCTATTTTATAAACATTAAAACTCAAATTTTGCGAATTCTTTTTTTTTTTAATATTAATTAGATTTAAAGATTAGGCTCAGGTTTCTCTCAGGATTGATTCATTAACTCCAAACTAGGACACAACTTTTGTTTATTTCAATCTTTTTGTTGGCGAAAAACGATCACATAAAAATCTTTTCCAGTCCGATTCATTTTTGTACAAGCTATAGTCGCTTGGAAATAGAAATGCGAATGGCAAAGCTTTATATATCGTTTTGTTTGGGAAATTAATGACTGCTCTTAAGTTTTTAGTGGAGTGAAGATTTTTTCGTCACGCTTTGTCTGCTTAGATTTTACCGCCGCACTGCATGCCGCCGTCAATGCGGGCAAAAAATCCTCAAACCTTGTTGTGAAGTCTGCCGTCGAAAAGTTTTCCGGATTTTCCCCCAAAATTCCTCCATGGTGTTTGCTCAAAAACCAGTCGGAAGCCGCTTTAACGTACTGGCGGCCAGTGGAAGGCAGTACTTACAGCACGTGCTTTGGAACATAATTACTTCAATAGTATTTTGTTCACATTAAAATCTTTGTGTTTTTTTAACTGTCGAACTGAATTAGATCATACGCGCATATTCTTATTTTATTTATGTTATTTAATATGAAATTAATATGTTAAAACTCAATTCAAAAGAAAAAAAACTAAACTTTGTCTGCTTAGAAGTTTAATTTTTAGTTTAAACACCCATGGTTCAGCAGCTGGTTAATTCGAAGATTACTTGTCAGGGAACTGACTTATTTTATTCTTTGCGCGACCATTATGTTTTTTCCCTTTAATGTCCTAATCTATTAAGGTATTTTTGTTTTATTTTTTGTGCCTATTTTTTTGTAGTTTCTGACCTTTTGTCAATTTAAATGCTTTCCACTTTTATTTTATATTTATAGAAGATTTTATATGTTAGCCGCTATTTAAAAAATTTAACATGTTTTGTAAATTGCTAATAATATAATAATAATGAAATTTTTATGAGTATTGAATATAGACCTTTGAGTGTACTGTTGTTTTACAGAATTTAGCACATTTTGCATATCCATCAATTTAAAAAAAAAACTGTAAACGTATAATATTATTCGAATGAATTAAAAAATATTAAATAAAATAAAAATCAAAAAATTTGTTAGAAATAACGGCAGCGGCTTACAGGTTGATTTACAGGTTGTACTATACTATCAAAAAAATGTATAATAAAAAAAAGGAAATTTTAGTTTAGGCCGGTAAATGTCTGCGAGCAATATATAAAGTTGCATATTTTTCTTTGTGTTATATCTTTTTGCTATTATTTTATTTAAAAACAAAATTTCATTTCAGGAGTTTGGTTCAAAAATAAATGTATTAAAAATATAGCTGGGCGACAATTGTTTATATTTTTAAAACATGATAAGCTACTATAAGAAATACAATAAGTAAATTTTGTAAATTTTTTGACATTATCTTACATTATTGTAATTTAACTTTTTTTACTTTTATATTTATTTTTAAATTTTGCATTTTAATCTTAATAAATTCAACAAATCAAAAAGTTCAGAGTATATTTTTAAGTGTGTTTTCCACCCTTTATACTAATTTAAGGTCACGCACGTCATAGAAAATTGTTCAAAACCTCACTCAAATAGATATTCAAACGTCAGGTTTTTTTTGCAAAAGAAATTATAAAATATCGCAAAAAAGTTTTTTTATTGATAGTAGATATTTCGTTATAAACACAATATAATTTTAATGTGTTGCGACAGTGTCAATACTCAGCAGAATTTTCGCTTATTAAAACTCTTTTATTTCCTTTTTTTTATTATAACCTCAAACAAAACAGATTTGGTATGTGTGTTTTATTCTCATAGCGCTTTATTATAATTTATGCATTAAAACGACTAAATATCAGACTGACAGAAGCCACCCACTAACCCAACCAAGCGAAAAAACTGCTTTTGACAGGGGGTCACGTATATAAAGGGTTATGCCGTCTTAATTAGGGTTTCCATTGCTTTGTTTTGCCCGATTTGGTTCCGTTCGTCGTTCGTTGCGTTAGCACTGTGACGTGAATAAATGTTTTATTCTTATATACTGTAATAAGCTTCATGTTTACGACTACGATTACGTTTTCTAATAAAAATAAAATTCATTTAGGTCCAACTTCAAGCTTAGTCTAAATTGTGTTTTCAAGAGAGATGTGTGTTTTGGCTTTTGACTTTTGAAAATAAATTTGAATTCTAAACACTTTTGCTACATATGATTTTGAATAAATACCTCGAGTGAAAGTTAATTCCAATATTATGAAATAAACTATAAGCTCTTCCAGATTTTCTAAACATATTTCCGGGCGACTTAAAATGCTTGGGTTTCAATAGTGATTTGAGAAGAAAACATTTTCAACACTTCAGATGGGTGCTTAGTTAGCAAAGCTTTTGAAAAGTAATTTAAAATTAAATTTATTTACCCTCTAAAGAGGACTGGATAAGGATAAAATTTCCTTTATGGTGCTTTTCTGAATGTGCTTTGGTATACACATCGATCGTCTATTTTTTTTAGTTTTCCAAACGAAAAAAAGCTACAGTTGTTACTCTTAATTTGTTATTAATGTTGTTAGTTCGTAACTTATATATATTTTAAAAACAATAAGTTCGAATCGTACACGCTTGCTAAAAATGTTTGTTTTAAATTAAATTGTAAAAAATAAATTAAGATTGCGATTTTTTTCTCTTTCAATTTTTTTTTAAATCGCAAAAGTTTTTTTTTTCAAATTGTAAAACACTTGCGTTTTTTCTTCTATTTGTAATAATTGCTATATATTTTTATTGTTCTGTCTTTTTTAACAATAGGTTTCACCAGTAACAAATCATTATTAAAGTAAAATCAATTATTTACAAAACGGCACCTTTAAACTCTTAGTATAAATTTTACAAATTTAAGGTTTGTGGACATTTATATAATGTTACTTCTAGGTTTAAATTTGAAAAAGTCTAAACATATTTATTTTTATAGAATTTTTTTATGAAAAATCCCACGACCATAAACTCAGCATAAAACAATTACACTTCATAGTACCTCATTTGTTACTAAATTTATTTATTGTTTAATTTAAAATTAATAACGTCAATTTTTTAAAGCCAAAAGAACAGCATAAATAAAAATAATATTTTTCAAGTTGATTCTTTTTTTACAGTTGGTGTCACTCGGTTTTATTTTTTGTTTGCTATTTGATTTTTGACTAGAGACACACTTCGGAGCAAACATAAATGAAATTGACGAGCCTAAAATGTCACTTTCTTTTGGAAAAGGCTGGTCTATTTAAAAAAACTTTGCTTGCTTGTGCTTTTTATGCCAATACTTTGGCTATATGTAAGGTCTGACGCGTTTTCAATTGCTTACTTCTGTGTATGTGGTCGTAACAAAGTAGTAAATTTGAACACAAAGTGCGCTTGAGGTGCCACCACAGAGAAATGGAACAAAATGGGAGAATAAACTTCCCCATTTCCATGCCAAAACTTTAAATAAAGAGCATTTAATTATATTTATTAGTTTTGCAAATCTTTGAATTACTGTTTACTTTGTTGTAATATTCTAATATATAAAAAACAAAAAAAATTGATTAAATCTAGAAATAAATAGTTAAAATTTTACTTCAGATACTTTAAAAATTTTTTACAATTTTTTTATTGAATATATTATTACCTATTCTTAGTATTAATTTTAGCATATATAAGTTTGTTTGCGTGTTTACTGTCAAAACAATAGTTTTCTATACGGTTTTGTTGAATCTTGATAACGGCTAATTTCCGCAAATTTTTATTTAAAAAATTTGATAATAAAAAGACATAATATTCCTTTTAAAACTTATCAATTTCTGGGGAATCTAAAGTAAAAAAATCGAATAGTGTCGTTTGTGGAGTGAATTAAAAAAAGCATGTATAATAGTTTTAAAGTATATAAAAACAAATGTAGTTAAATATAGTAAATAAAGTAAAAGTAAAAATATAGTATAATAATTTTTTGTTTTTATGTGTTTTTGATATTGATACTTAATCGAAACTATATATTTTAGAAGGTTTTACTGGACTTTTGTGAGGTTTGACGCGTTTTCAATTGCTTACTTCTGTGTATGTGGTCGTAACATAGTAGTAAAAAAACGCTTGAGGTGCCACCACAGATAAATGGAACAAAATGGGAGAATAAACTTCCACTTCCATTCCAAAACTTTAAATAAAGCATTTAATTATATGTATTAGTTTTTCAAATCTTTGAATTACCGTTTAGTTTGTTGTAAATAACTTAATATGTAATAAAAACAAAATAAAAATTTTGATTGTACCTAGAAATGAATAGTTAAAATTTTACTTCAGAAACTTTAAAAATTTTACAATTTTTTATTGAATATAGTATATACCTATTCTTAATATTTAAAAAATTGTAAAAAAATTTGCAGAAACCAGTTTTTTTTTCGAGTTATTAAAAGCGGATAACAAAATTTCCATGCAAAAGTGTTTTTTTCCATTTTATAACCATAATTTTGACGATTAATTTTAACATATAAGTTTGTTTGTGTGTTTACTGTGTTTGATAGTTTTCTATACGGTTTTCTTGAATTTTCATAAATTAATTTCCGCAAATTTTTATTTAAAGTTTTTGATAATAAAAAGACATATATTCCTTTTAAAACTTATCAATTTCTGAGAAATCTAAAGTAAAATAATACCGAATAGTTTGGTTTGTGGACATAATTTAAAAAAAAACATGTACAATAGTTTTAAAGTATGTAAAAACAAATAAAGTTTTTTTTTCTGATATAATAATTTTTTATTTTTATGTGTTTTAAATGTTGATAATTATTTAAAAAATTGAAACTATATATTTATTAGAAAGTTTTACGGACTTTTTAGAACTGTGGTTTTTTTTAATAATCAATTAAGCCTTTTTATATTTAACATTTTACTTGAATACTATTTAATTCTGGCGCTAGAAATTCAACATTTTATGATTTTGAGTAGGATTTAATTGTTTTTGTTAGCAAATTATTAATAAATTAGCAAATTTTTTTTAATAAAATTAAAAAGCATTTAATAAAATAATAAGGCATAACTTTTCAAAACAAAAAAAAAAAAACGCAGTATAATTTAGATGTTGAGCAAACCTAACCTTAGATGTAAAGTTTTGCATAACAATTAATTGGTATTTTCAAGAGCAACATGATATCAGTATTAAACAAACTATGTAGTATCCGATTTTGCACTGAGTGCAGGAACAAACGATATCGATAATTTCTATTTTTATAGAGTATGTCGCTGTCGTTTAGCTCAATTTGGACGTCAATACGAAAGTTACACTCTCGCTTTTCTATGCATTATAAGGTTTTTGATGCGGCTACTTAAGCCAAAATGCGAGGTTGGTATATTTAAAATATACGGTTGTAATACATGAAAATTTCAATTGCGGAATTCAATTGAAATAGTTCGACGATCTTTATTATCAACAAGCCTCAAGTCTTATCGCCTGATGAGTCCATGATTTTTCGCATTTATGGACCTACAACATTTGGACTGACTGGACGCTATTTGGTGTTGTCTCTCCTAGTCTCCTTTATGCATTAAGCAATTCCCCGTCTCGACTGGACATTAGAAGTCCGGAAATGTTGACCGGCAAAGGGTCTAATAAAAGGATCACGCGAGACATCAAAGATGCAAGTTTATCCGGGTCCCCTATCGATTTTCAAAATCTTCTTCGTTTCAAAACAAAGGCTATTTGTGCCCTGGGCTTTTCCGGAGTTCTTCATTATTGCAATTTCATGTCTCTGTTTGCATAGAGGTCTCAGATTTCGCAAACAATCCATATTTTAAAACAATTTTCCGATTTTTTCTTGTAAATACTATGTTTAGAAAATGTTTTTTTTTAAATTCAAATCAAATGGTTTTTGTTTTGTTGGTGTGTCGTGTGTGAAAAAGATGGATACTTTTTGTTTAGTTAACTAATTAATGTACACGAACCAAACAAAAATAAAAATTGGAAAACTAAATAATATATAAATATGCGTAGACAGCCCATTAGCTGAGATTGGCGCAATTATCACGACTGTTTACCTCCTGCTACCAGTTGCGTAGCGTAGTGTGACAACTTAGCCTTTCATAATGTGCGTCTGTGTGTAGAGAAATGCGCAGTTTAATTTCGATCCGCGGATGTTATACGATCCGGGTTGTCTGGGAAAATTTTAATTAAAGCCTATCTGTCCTGGGCTACCCGCCGGTCATAATTAATTGTCGCAGAAAGAATTGGTTCCATAGGAAACATATGTTACCGGTACTAAACTGTGTTTATAAAATGAAAAAGAAAAATTTTCATTAGAATATAATATTCTAAATCTTATTTTCTGTTTTCGAAATATTTAGTTAATAGGCTATTAAGTTTTCTATCGTGTTCGTGTCTGAGAAGCGTATTGATAAGTATTCGCGCCATTACAAATGGTCATTATTCATTAAAACGAAAGTTGTTATTGTTAAATATTGATTATTCGAAGTAGTTTTTTTCAATTGATAGTAAGTTAGTAAGTTGGTTGTGGTATAATCATTCATATTTAATCATAAAGGTATTCTAAAAACCTCACCTATATTTTGTGCTTTTAAAAGAAGGTATAATATTTCTGCTATTATCCTAATACGTTTTTGCAAGAGTTTTTTGTGTAGTGTTTTTTCGTGGTTCATACATCATTGTAATTTCGCAATAGTCGTCCCGTTCTTATGTGCTGCCTGCTGCTGACTAATTTTTTGAAGAATTTTTGGTTTCATATAAACTTTACGTAAAACAAAACTATTTTTTTAAGTTGAAACAGTTAGAATGTAAATAATTATAATATTTTGCAATAAAATGTTGCAGTTGTACTTTAAGATTAATATCAGTTTTTTAGCAATATATAGTTTTCACCCTTGTATCTGTGGTTTGTAAATTATTTTTTGTTTAATAGTGTCAAAGAAAATATAAAAAATATTTGTACGTACTGAAAAAAGGCACGATACAAAAAATAATAAATCAAGTTAAAATTTTATTCTTTTCTTCAAAGATTTTTTTGTTAAATTTTGACTCTAAAACGGACTTTACAATATTCTTAATTTTTAGAACCAGTTTAATTTTTTTTGAAGAAAAAATTAAAACTTAAACCCTTTGGCATTGTTTTTAATTACTTTTTAAATTAATTTAGTTTTTTAAAAGTTTTATTAGTGGTTTTTATACAATATTTTTTTGCACACAATCATAAATGAGTTCAAACCACGAAAATTTCTTACAGCCTATCATGGGTTATTCCGTTGTTCAAGCTATTCTTTTACGTTGTTTCACGTGGTTTACATTACATACACAAATGAGCGCGGTCCTGGAAATTAGAAGAGAGAAGGAGTAGTTACTTGGGATAAATCATGCTTTAAATTCTAGTATGGTTCCCAGTCGGGAGGGGGTTCGATTACTTCGATAGGATAAAAATGGTCGCGTACCTGACTTAAAGTTGGCCAGGCTTTAATTTCAGCCACAGGCTGTTATTTTTGCAAGGCGTAAAATTGTGAAATGAACGATAGATCATCATGTCATATATCTGGTAACAGACTTGTGCACGGCCCCCCCCCCCCCCCGGGGGTTTAAACGGGAGGGCAATTCCAAAAGGGAGGGCACGAGGGGGGCAACTTTTTTGAAACGGGGGGGGCAATAAAACGGGGGGGGGGGGGGGCGGGGGGGAAAGAAAAAAGAAAAAAAGAGGGGAAAAGAGAAAAAAGGGACAAAAAAAGCAAAAAAATAAGGTAAAAATTATAGGTCTGAAATGGCTTAAAATACATTGAAATAGGCTAAAAACTGCAAAAAAATTGCGATGATGGCGTCATCATAGGTCAAAATGGAGTCATAATTTTAGGGTACTTTTTCATTTTTTGGCGGGGGGGGGGGGCATTTCCAAACCGTGCACAGGTCTGTGGTAATACCATGTTCATTTCATAATTATGTCAATGTGCATAGCAATAATAACAGCCGGTGACCAAAATTAAAGCCTGACCGACTTTAACTCAGTAACTTAAAATTTTCTCGATGGAAGAGTCAAGGGTAAAAAATTTGAAAATTTTGAGGGAGGTGGGATGGAGGGCCCCAGATTTTGTCTAAGGAAGACCGGTACACTACCCCCGGGGTTTTGTTGGGGGGGGGGAGGGCAATTCCAAAACGGGGGGGGGCAATATTTTTGAAAAGGGGGGGGGGGGGCAATATTTTTGAAACGGGGGGGGGGGCGGGCGGGGGCATGCAGGAGATAAAGAAAAAAAAAGAGAAAAAAAAAAGAAAGAAAAAGAAGGGAAAAGGAAAAAAAGGGACCAAAAAGCAAAAAAAAGGTAAAAATAGGTCTAAAATGGCTTAAAATGCATTTGAAATAGGCATAAAACTGCAAACAAAATCGCGAGGATGGCATCATTATAGGTCAAAAATGGCGCCATAATTTTAGGGTGGTTTTTCACTTTTTGGCGGGGGGGGGAAATCCTCCAATAAAAGGGGGGAAGATTTCGAGAAAGTTCACAGGTCTGTGTGCATATTAAAAAACCATGAAAACCACCGTAAAGTTTAAATTGCGGTTTCCAAAAAAAGCCGGAGCATAAGGCAAAAAGCACACTGTTACGTTTACCAGTTCGAAATTCTGCGAGCCCAAGACCAACTAACGCAATTCTGAGCATTTGAATAATGTTTTACAATATAATCATGTGTACGCAAGCCTGTTTACAGTCCGATTATGGTACCTAATTGTATTAATGACTATGACTTCCAGGTTTTATTTCAGTTTGCCGCTTCCAAAACATATAAAAAATTGTTATGCATTTATGCAAATTTACCGAATCGGCATTTTTAGATAATTTAAGCTGAACCGTAAATCCATGATTAAGTTCTCGCAGGTGGACCTTATTACAAAAAGTGAAAAGAAAATAGGGTGGGTCGGGGGTAGTAAATAGCAGCACAAACGGATATAAAGCTGTAAAGTTTGAATAAAAACTATTATAATAAATTGATGAGCAGACTTACCACCTACAGCTACAGTCACCACAGGGGTCAAAAAAGAACAGGGGGCGGGACAAGCAGATGGGAAAGAAAAAAAAAAGAGAAAAAAAGGGAAAAGTGAAAAAAGGGACAAAAAAGTTAAAATAAGATAAAAATAAGTCTAAAATGGCTTAAAAAAATGCATTGAAATAGGCTAAAAATCGCACAAAAATTCGTGATGATGGTGTCATTATAGGTCAAAAAGGGCGCCATAATTTTAGGGTACTTTTTCATTTTTTGGCGGGGGGGGGGGGAGGGCAAATCCTCCAATAAAGCGGGGGGGGCATTTCCAGACCATGCATAGGTCTGAACTTCTTTTCTCTGTTTGTAAAACTTCCAATGTATATACTAATTATTATGTATAATTTACAGTGTATTTTATGTAGTTTGAAAGCAGTCCGGTGTTGGATAATAGTTTCGCCCCCATGATAAAATCGCCGGCCCGGCCAATTCTTCATAGAGTGGCATTATATTTTCGCACCTCGGCGAATTTCTCATAGATACTTGCCATGATATTTTTGCCCCTATCATTATATTTTCGCCCCCCCCCTCACCAATATTAATAGGGGGTGAGGTGAATCCTTCATGGCTGATCGTCTATGAAGAATTCGCCCCCCATTTCCTATCAAATGCATTGAAAAACATAAAAATTTACATATTATACTTATACAACAATTTAGTTTTAGCACATCCGTTAATTATCGCTTGTATTCTGTTATGTGCTATGTGACGAACAAAAGTAATAAGTTACGTGACGAAAAATAGTAACAAGTTACGTAACGGACAAGTGTACAAGTTTTTATTGAATTTTTAAAGTTTTACAAGTGCATTGAAAAATCTTACAAAAATTTTAATCAAAGTCTTAAAAAACCAAAAATAACAAGACATAAAAGTCTATATTTTGAACTTTTTAAATATATTCATTTGTACTGGATTATTCTCTTAAATCATGCTCCGCAACTTATTCAGCTATTAGAAGAATTTCTTCCGCTTTTTAAATAAGTAGTATTTTAAAATTTATTTAACCTTGAACTATGTTTTAGTAATTTTTGTGACTAATTGAATGGTTTTATAAAAAAAAATTTGAAAAAAAAATTTACAAAAAATTTTCAAATATAAGCCATTACTCTTTCAAAAAATAACACACAAATAAACTATCTTGAAGCTTGAAGTTTTGGGAATGAGTAATTTTTTAACCCCCAAATATTATGCTTTGGAGCTCCGGTCATTAAAAGGGGAGCAAGCTCTGGAGGTTAGTCTCTTAAATGGTTTTAGGCCTATTTAAGCTTGAAATACATTTTAAATGACATTATATTCAATATTAAGACTATTTTTATTGTTTTGAAAAAAATATAGTTTACAAAAAATTTTCACAAAATAATCCATGGCGTCACTCTTAGTTAATTAAAAATGAAATTAATAAAAAAAATAGAGTTCCGAAGTCCGGTCCGGATATCCTAAAAGCGGAACTCCAAGGAACTTCACTATTGGGGATGATCCGAAGCCTCAAAAACAGGAGCTTCGCTTCGGCTTATTTAAGCTTGAAATATCTTTTCAGTTATTCTATTCGCATTTTTAAGACTATTTTTTTGTTATTGTTTCAAAAGATCTGGAGTTCCAAAGCAGCTCTTCTCCGGAGTTCAGAGCTCAAATAAACATCACTATGTTAAGTCACATATTTTTATTTTATTTTTATCTTATAAATTTTTGTTAAAACTAAAGTAAAGTAAATTAAATCTGATTAACGATTCAACGTATGTGATTGAGTCGCCCAACAAAATTATTAAAAAATTGGAATAAAATGTAATGTTTTTAAAAATAAAATGATAGCCTTATTCATTATGTAATATTTTTACGCTTTATAATAAAACTATAATCCAGTATGTCTTTTGCTAATTTTCATTCTAAAGGATTCTAAAATTGTTTTGAGAAAAAACATTAAAATAATAGTGTAGAAATTTTTGCATTCAATATTGGTTTACGGACGAAAAGTAAATTATTTTCTAAAAAATATATATATAAATACATTTATATGCAAAAAAGAACTTAAAAAACGCCATAAAACTAGAAAACACTCGTTATTAAAGTGAAAATTACAGGGGGTGAAAATAAAATGAGGGGAGCGAAAATATCATGGCTCAGTCTAGGAGGAAATCGCCGGGGGTCGAAAATATCATGGCATCGCGCTATGAGGAAATCACCGGCCAGCGATAAGTAGGGGGGGGGTGAAAATATCATGCGACACCCACACCGGTACATTCATTTTTTGTCTTTGAATAAAAAAGTTTGTGTTTGTTTCAGCTCGTTAATCGGTGAAGAGGATTACAATTCAGATTCAACTGCCGATTGGGATTCTGACAAAGAAGAAACTGCAGACACGGCGGGCCAAGAAGAATTAGGGGAATGGCTGGGTCAGCTCC
Organism: Microlaimidae sp. YZB2_3; assembly: GCA_030248175.1. NCBI lineage: Eukaryota > Metazoa > Nematoda > Chromadorea > Desmodorida > Microlaimidae > Microlaimidae sp. YZB2_3. The sequence goes on from JASAMX010031206.1 coordinate 42,492, forward strand.
AGTCCCAGATTCAGGTTCCTTGTTATGTTGTTAATATTTAAACCTACTTTACATCGCTAAATTGCTTTCTATACACAAAATTTGTCGGAAGTGTCAAATAGTATTATAGTAGTAATTAGCATAGCATGCCGCACTTTGGTTCCAAAAACTGTCCGTGATCTAGTTTTAATGCCAGTTCGGTATGTATGTGTGTCTATAAGTGTAATTTATAGATTTTTGTTAAATATCCTTTTAGAATCTTTAAAACAATAAGATAAAATCACCATTTTAGAGCAAACATTAGCTAATCTAGGCTTGATCTATAACTATAATATGTTTTTTTGTTTTCAAAGTTGAACATTTATTGAATTAAGTTTCAGATATTATCACTTCAGAAAGGCTGAAAAAGTTTTAAATTGAAGTAGAAATCAATTTCAGGTTCTAAAAAAGAGATAATATTTTTGTCTCAAAAAATTTTAAAAAATAAATATAAAACAATAAATATTTTATCTTTTTTAAGTTTGAGGCTTTAAGATGGGCAGACAGCTTTGCATTTTTTGAAGTTGAGTATATAATATATCCAAAAAATAGAACATCAGTCTGCCGCAGGCGGTCGAAGATTTAGAGGCGTTTTTCATCTAAAAACCATTTTAAGGTATAATATAATATAACTCTCTTTAGAGTTTAGCGTTTCTAGTAGTACTATAACCCCCGTTTTTTAGAAAAATAAATTAGTCAAGCTTAGGTGGACAGCCGGAGCCTTTCATATTTAGTGAGGTATGCACGGAAAATCCTAAAACCCTTCTCTAAATTATGAGAGTATCTTCGACAGTCGACACCACCTCTAAAATATGAGGGACCCAGTTCTAAAAACGCTAATAGTCCCTATTTAATTTATTCTTATCTTGTTTCCAAACCTATAAACCTAAGTTAATAAACCTATTTTCCTTTCCCCAAAAAAGAAAAAAAATTGTCTTTTAGCAAAAAAATCCTATTAGATACATAAACTTTGTGCAACATGATATTGGGAACCAAATAGGTCTATTTTTTAAACCAAACTAAAATTATTAGTGTTTGAATTAGAATATCTTTTATAGGGTTAAGATGTTTTTTTACAACAATTAGGATGTTTTTTATATGTTAAAGGTTTGCAAGTTAATAGTTTATAGATGAGTTTGTTTGTGATTTATAGTCGTCTCCATTAAAATTAAAAAAAATAATAAATTGAATCGAAAATCATTGTAGTCGTTTTAGGTTATTTTTCTTGAGTTTTCTTGTGGTTTTATTTGTTTTTTTATTGAAACACAGGGAAGAAGTTTTCCTCATAAATTTTCAATTTTCACGTGTGCTCAGGTGTGGAATAAAAGATTATTTCCACAAGGAGATTCGCATTCGAGAAATTAAACAGAAGATTGCACAAACGATTGATCAGTGTATTGGGCCTATTTCCTGACGTTTTTTTATCTTCCCGCAGGTGTGCAAATTCTATTAAAGATTGATAGAAAATGTGGGGGTGAGGAGCCAGACGTTTTCCGTTTGGCCCAGGGACACGCAATAGCCCACCCACCGCAAGAGGAAGAACCGAGGCTTTGTTGTCCCTCTTGTCACCTTTTTAATCCACGCCCAGTCACCTTTACCGGAACGATCACGCGTCCTCAGAGCAGGTAAACAGTGGACAGCTATTTACCAGACCGGCCGCTTTGTCAAAAATCTTCCAACGGACTGGACAAACGAATTTACCAATCTGAATTGTTTTAAAAAATTTTTCTATATATTCTGTTGTCTTCCGGTTTGTTTTGTTTGAGAGTTTTTGGGTTTTCAGACAAAACAAATGGTATAGCATAGCATTTGCTAAAAATGAGGGTCTCTAAATATGTAAAATATGCGAATAAAACTGTAAAAATTTTGCCATATATATTCGTTCAGGTTTTAACTATTGAAAATTCAATCTTTAGGAATAAAATTACCGTCCTTAAAATTTTACTTTAGAAGAAATAATCAATCGCAAAATTTTTACCCTTCCTTTTATATTTATGTATATATGATGACAGAAAATACAGATTCTAAGTTCTAACAAAAAACAATCTTAATCATTAAGACAATCTGATATCGTAATATATTTCGTTGAAACGAACGTCCTGTCAAACTATGCTTTAATTTAGAACTAATTAACGTATAAATGTTTAATATTTGTATATTTTTTTGTTTAAAGTTTTAAAGCCGCTTTTTGTGAAATTTTTCCGCAATACCTACTAGAGCGTTCAGTGTTTTACAAAATATTAAAGTGGCTTTTATGTTGTTCTATATAAAAAATTCGTGTGGGTGGCAAAGAAAAGTATGTGGGTGGGTGGTTGTTGTGGAGTTTCTTTTCTTGTATGGTTTTTAGTTTGCTAAAGTTTGACTACTCTAGTGCCTATTGTCCAACCACGCGGTCGAGTTGGTTTTAGCGCCCACTTCTGCCTCCGTGTGTAAACTCGTAAGTGAAGCCTGTCAAGTGTCTTGTTAGAGAATGCAGAACTAAATTGTCTTCAAACCTTTCGTTAACTTTAGTCTTAGTGTTTATTTGTTAATTGTCCAGCTTAAAAGGACCTGGATTTCAATAGCCTATTTGGGATTTATGTTATATTTTGAAACAACTTAATAAGCCAATATTAAGAACAGAACCCCCTGCTTGCGTCTTAGGGTGTGACACTCGCTCGAGATCACGTTTCAGAACAGGTTCACTAATTTATAGCTTTCGTTTTTTTGACATTGACAAACCTATTGCAGGGAACTGCCAATTTTTTGTCGGATGTCCTTGGGTTTCCCTTTTTGCTAAGAGGAGATTGTTTTCTTTCTTTCCAGCCTATGGGCGATTTCGCGCCAGGATTTTCTCATTCATCATTCTGTGAATATTTTTTAAATCTTAACTGTCAATTTTTTTTCTTTTTAATTCTGAAATGAAAGTCATATGTCTGTTATAATTTTGTGCTATAAAAAATCAATACAAGTCCACTTGTATTTTTAAGGAGTGTGCTTAATTGGTCCACTCCAGCTACTGCCGACATCACTGACACGACAATAGTCTGCGAAATTGTGCGCAAAACAGAGAAATCTGAGCTCATAAAACCTAATAGTACCTCAAAGATGGTTTTTATTAGCGTTTATGTGGTCGAGAATCTAGTTAAGGTCCCCTGGAAGAAGATTGGCAAATGAGCTTTTTACGATTTCCTAAGCGGCTTTTATTACTAGTAACTGCAGGGTGCCTTTTTGATTTTTTAGCAATCTCCTCCTTGCTAAATATATGAAGGGAAGGGGGTTTAGATTCCAGGCTATTTAAGTTAATTAGCCGGTTGTGGTCAATCACTGAGTCGGACTACCAGCTGGCGAGCTCTCACAGACTCTGGCAAGGGTCATCCCTCGATTTACCGAGGGCATTTATTAATTATAGTGATGTATCTAAAATTATATTAGCCGACTCGCACTAACCAACTAAGCCTATAATACTGTTAACAATTAGCATTAAGCTTATTGCCTCCACTGCCAGCTAGTAGAATAAAAGCTAAGAACCTTGACTACCCGAGGTCATGATTTATTAATATTTGAGAGTTGCTGACCGTCAAAGGCTTGAAATACCGCTTTCGTCTTTGGTCTTCTCGTCTCCCTTCGGACTGCTACTTTATGGGTGTTTATGTATGGTTTCTACCACACTTTCACCTTCCTCTATAGCCGCTCCGTGCGTCAACGAGTTCATTCGCCTCTCCTGTTTCCACAATATTATCCTCAGCTGTCCGTCTTGGAAAGAACTTTATTTGATGAGTTCACCATCGTTTGCTAAGCTATTCGTTTTCTAGGCGACACATTTCTAAACTTTATTTTTCGATTGTTTTATTAATATAGCGGTAACGTTAAATAGATATTAAAATATTTCATCCATAATAAAGTTGTCTTTCGGAAATTAGATTTTAAAAAAATGTTGCTATGGTATCAAATAATTTGGGGAATGAATGTGCTAAATAAATAAACGATGTAAAGAGATTATTTAGTGAGAAAGAGTTGTGTGAGGAGTAGGTGGGTTTTAGCTTACTCTCCGGCGCTGTGAGTAAGCTTGAAGGTGGACTGTTGAGAGCCAGAGGGAAGTTGGCTGAAAGATCTTATCGTGGCTCTCCGGGGATTTCCACCCCGCCCCTCGCTCTTAAGTCCCCGTCGGCTCTGCAGCGTTGAACCCGAAGCCGTTGCGGTAACTAGCGGTGACATCGCATTCGACCTCATCTTCTTCCCACTCCCCTTTTTATTCTTTCTGGATTTACGCCTTACCTCACGGCTTTTCTATTCAAATGTTAAATACCCCGATCATAACAACTGACCGTAAAAGTAACAGTTATACAAATATTCTTGTAAATCTACTGCTAAAACTGTAGCTAGAACTTTCTTAATGTCTATTTGGCGAATGTAACATCTTAAAAGTATATATTATATTCTAACTTATTTTTTAGGTTCACTTTTTAGTATTTTTTTTGTTGTATATCATGTTTTTATTAATTTTATTTTTAACTTATTTTTGATGTTTTGAAAATTTATGCTTGCTTATGATTTTTATAAATTTCTATTATGGAAATTCCATATAGCAACAAATTTTACCATTAAAATTATTTTAGGTGATATAAACTAAAAGAACATAGTTGCTAATGTTTTTTTTATCAGTTTTGGTTGTTTGTTTTTATATAGTTTTTATAAGTAAAAGTATTTTTTATCCTCCCTCCCTGACGCGAAAAATTATTTAGTATACTATAGTTAATTGAAAACCCGTGTTGTGTACATAATTTCTTAAATATTTTTGTAATGTGTTTTACTCATAGTCAAGGGCGTAGCAAGGGGAGGGGGGTTCTGGGGGTTGTAACTCAACTGGCGGAGCGCGGAGGTAAAAATTTAGAGTCCCTAACTAAACTCCTAAGAGAACAATTTTTAAAAATTTTCTCGCGCTCCACTCCGCTTAGCGCTCGGCATTTATATACCTTTTTACAACTTTTAAGTGATGTTTCTGAATTCTGATGAATTTCAAAGACAATTTATGAAAACAATTTTTAATGTTATATCCTTTTAAACCTACAATTTTTCAAGTTTAACTTGAAAAACCAATGCAAATAAAAGCAAAAACAATATCTTAGCGCGAAGCGCAAAAATTTTTACCTTTTTTTAATGTCTTTTTTACGGTGTTTTTAAAATTTGGAGCACAACCCCCTACAACCTTCCCCCTTTCGAAAAATTTGTATGGAGTACAAACCATACATGGGCAAGTTGGTCCGGAGTGGGGGGTTAAACCCCAAATTAGGGGGTGGGGGTTAAAATCCGAGAAACGCAAAATACTCATATCGTTTTTTTTTCTGGAGTGCATTTTACCCATATCGTTTTTCGATTTTGAAGGAAAAATAGGTAAAAAACGCTAATTTTAGGTCAAAAAGCCCTTTTTATAGCATTTTTGAGCTTTTTATTGCTTAAAACATTCATTTTGACCTCAAAACTTAAGTTTTGAGGCAGTTAGAAGTCATTTTAAAGACATTTTTTTTTCTTTATTTTTCCAAAATTGGGGGGGGGTTAACCTTTTCTCCCTCCCCCCACTTCTTGGGGGGGGGGGGGGGTTAAACCCCCCTTCTCAGAATTTGGGGGGGGGGTTGGTTAACCCCCCCAACCCCCCGTGCCCATGTATGGTACAAACCTCCCCCCTTTCTGAAATCCTGGCTACGCCCCTGCTCATGGTTGTAGTATTTGTGTACCGGACGGAAAGTAATTGCGTTAAAATAGCAATTAAGGACTTTTATAATTTAATTAAAAAACAATGATTTTAGGTCAAGCTTCTAGAAATATTTCAGAGAACAAACAAAACGAAAATAACGTGCAATACTTGTTTTAAATTTGTTTTAAAGAATCAGGTCCAATAGTACATAAAAATAACGTAGGATTAATAATGAAACCTTACGTTAAAAATAACCCATAAAATTATTAATTAAACTTTGTTTTTAGGATATAGTAAAAATTATTTATATAATCAGAGTATCATTTATTTTCACGCTATCTTAATTGGTGGGCGCTATGTAACTCGTTATAGTACGGCACTCTATATACATACATAAATTTTGCTTAGCTTTATGTCAAACATATCGTATTCCTAACCGCACAAACATATTCCACTTTTACAACCCTTTACCTTGCACTGTTTCGGGTTTTTTTTATTCTTCTTTGTCATTTTAAAATAATTGGCATTCCTTTACATTAAATTATGTCATTGTCTGTCAAATCCCCCTCTCATAATTTTAGTCTAATGAAAAATAGTTTTTTTTGTTTACTCATGTTACATTGGCCACACTTCTCACAAATCCCGCGATGTGGGTGGGGCTTTTAGCCAAAAAATTATAGTAATCAAATGTTCTTCTGGTCAGTTATGTATCATAGTTCAACTAAACTCAATATCATCACATTAACCAAAGAACGGTGTTGATTTTCTAGGTTTTTTGGACGGTAAGACAGGGCTTAAATTCTGTAGCCGGCCCGCATTAACAAAAACAAAAAAATGTTATAGAATTTTTATTTAAAAAATGTAAAATCATAGGTGGGCAAAGGGCACGGGCAGTCGAGCCTTCGGGTTTGGAAAGTATACACAAAATAAGGTCTAAAGTTTTTGGGGTATATAGTATATTTCTTTCTCATTCGCAATAACCTCATTTTTAGCCTTTTTATTACCGACTCTTTAGAGATTTCCCAAGTTTTGGAAGACGTTAGAGGTCAGGTAGGTACCCAAATTTTTAGAGGGGGGTGGCTTCATCGTTACGATTCGACATTTTTGGTGGAGGAATCTAATAACTAACTGCGCATGGACAAATTAAATTGGAATGAAAGTGTGAACCCTCTGATCATTTTTGTGTTAATAAATGTTAAAGTTTTTTAAAAAAGTGAATTTTTTATACGTGTCATAAACGACTAATATCCTATATTTTCATTAGTTAATACAAAAATAAAATGTAATTTAACTGCTGACGTTTCTTTAGTGGTATTTATTGGCAATTATCATTTGTTTATCTGATGTGGTAATCTTGTTTTTCATTTGTTTTATCCTCTAAATGGCCCAAGATTGCTGTCCGGCTCAAAATTCCGGTCCTTCTTGATTAGCGAATTACTGAGACTACTACTAGCCGATAGATTTTTCATTTTTGGCGTTAATCTTGTGTGTATCTCCAGAGGGCTGACCGTTTGAAGCAATTTACGACCTGCAAAGAGAACTCATTACGGCCTCTCCCGTCCCAAGGGCGGTGTGAGTCGGACGTTGTTCCCACCACCGGCTTTAGTCTACTGCCCGCCCTTTTTATGCCGCGTTTGTTACCCATCTTTCGTAAACACCTAATTAGGTATGCATATTCTGCTATTTATTATTCGGATTTGTTTGGTGTATTATTGTTTGTCTTTTCTTCCTTAGTTTTTGCTTTTGCAGGTTTCTTCAGTATATAATTATTGCAATGTGGTCAGTATGTAGAGTGGAATGGAACAGTCTTTGTTATTTTTATAGAAATAAAATTATTGCTATATTTTTTCATAAAATTTAAAATTACACGGTGCAAAATTTCGTTTTTGTATTTTAAACATGCTTAATTATAAAAGTGAACCTTTTTTCGCCTATAGTTTTAATGTTTGTGTGGTCGTGGTGTCTTGTTTATTTTTGCAGAGCTTTATTAAGTGCTGTCGTGTGGCGATGCTCATGTTCGGTTATGTGTCGAACAGACCGAAAACTGTTTCTGTGTTGACGGCGGACTTGTTGTCAGAGAGTAATGAAGACGAAGTGTGCCCATTTATATTGTTATTCTAATTCTGACCGCCCGTGTGGCGCTCATGCGCGCCTCTTTCGGGCCCTGAGTGCGCTCTCAAGCTCAGTCCGCGATTAAGATAAAACCTCAGCTTTCATATGGATGAAAAAGAAGCTCCGAGTGTTCTGTTTGCCGTGGGCTTTTTCTATCGCTGGGAGCTTAGGACCCCTCTTCTGTCCCCAATCGGCCAACACAATATACCACCGGATGAGTCAGTTAATATACTGATATCGGATCGGCCTGGGCCTTTTAATAAAAAATGACCAAGGTTCTGTTAAATGTCCGTTTTCCGTTCCTTCTCCATTTCCTGTGAAACATCGGGTTCTTTGTTGTTCTTTTCCTAATTTCTCGTAAGAACTGCAGACTGGGTGGCGCGCAATAATTTCCGCCCTTTTTGCTATAAATACTATTAAAAAAACTATTAGTATCCACCGGATAAACCAGCTGCGTCATTGACCGTCACCGTTCGATTTGTTTGTATTAATTGTTTCGTATTGTGTTTTATATATACTTAAATATTGATGTTTTATTTTTACAAATATCTCTCATTATTTAAAACAAAGCCTCTGTTATGCATTTATTTACATATTATATTACTAATACTATATATATACTGCTAAGCTTTTATCGTCTCACGCTGAGAATGAAAAAGAAAAAGGAACTTTTAGTTTCCTTAGTATACTTCAGGATTTCATTCAATTTGAAGTCGTTGCCTTCCTGATACTTAATTAACTCGTGGAAGCATATTTTTTCTGTTCAAAGTAATTTTAAAATCACTAAACGAATAAAGTCAATTTTTCTTGTGGTCTTTCTTTTTATTTCATATAGCTGTTAGCAAATGGTTTGCTGCGTTAAAAACGGATAAAAAATGTTATTATTATTTTAGAGATGTTAATCATGTTTCGTTAAAAAACCCAGTATACTGAACTTAAAACAACTGGGCTTAAAAAACCTAGTTTCTGCTTCTTGTTTCGTTTCTTGAATTCTAGTCTTTTTTTGTGATGTTTTATAAAAAGTTCTAGGTCTTTGATGAACTTTATCCAAGTGTGTAGATATATATTACTATTAAAGCCTTCCTTGCGAAAGAACTAACTTTATGTTTTTCTGTTTGTATTGAAAATTGTATAAAAATTTATAATAAAATATAAAATAAATCATTTGCAATGGCAGACTTATCTGAAAACTTATGGCGGCTTTAATTAGAGATTAAAATAGAAGATCGGAGCGCTTCTGTCTGAAGGGGTCTTCGATCGTAACCAATCACTTAGCACCGCCTGGAACGCGTTAGTTTTTTGTTTTGGTAGCTATATCGAATGATTCCTGCACGATGAATCCGAGTTTTATGTTTTTGCTTTAAACCGCGATGCAGCCTGATGAGACGTAGGTTTTTTCTAATATATATTATTCAGTCTAATTTTCTATTTAAAACCAGGATATAACAAGCAACGAAAATTTTCCTATTTAATTATAAGAGTTAGTTGATAAATAAGACTTTCAGTCCGTTTTTTGTTTAAGCTTTAAATACATAGCTGTATAAAGTGCTGGTAAGTTTGGCTAATGTTTAAACTTTTAGTGATGTTTTTATACGTGGTATAATATTATATATAATTTCGATTATCATTCCATTTTTTTGTTTTTTTTTTAATATCTTATGGAATTCCATGCGTATGTAGCGAAACAGAAATTTAAAAGAAACCCAAAAAGTTTACCAAAAATATTCAGACGCATATAAATTATGAACTAAATACATATTGTGTTTGTGTATATATAATGTGTAAACACAAATTTAAACTGTAATGGTATTTTGCAACCATATCTTTTTGTATAACGTACTAATTAGGAGCAGTTGGCGTTTTCTGCCCGGTTGATGCAATTTTGTTGTGGAGTTTTGTTTTCTAATCAACAGTTCCTTTTATTTGGCATGCCGTTAATCAAAGGCTGAGCTGAGATGTTTTTTAACCGGCGATGTAAATTCCATTAGTTGAGTTGGGGCGCAGTTTTTGTCGAGATTTATATATGCGTTCCGCCATCCTATCCAAAAACCTTTTTTTTCTAATTTGTACTACAAGAAATGCACGTGCGACAAAAGCGGACTTTCATCAACGGAATCGTACGGTGCAAGGGAATGTGCGCCACCACGGGAACCCAAAATGCGGCCACCACCAAAAGCAACGATGACTCCGGATGGTCCTCGATGTTGTTTCTAACAGCACCCGGAGATCGGAATCCGGCTTACAATAATTAGCAGCAGCTGCTTCTGTCCATCCCGCCCCTCCTCCCGACCCATACGTTTCGCGGGGTCTTCCGTAATATAAATCAAGACTTACTTTTCAATATACTGAGCACATCGTATTTATGCCATTAATTAAATATTAATCGCGAGTGGGAGCGTTGGTTTCAACTTGATTTTTTTAAAATCAAATGATTTATGTCATTTTATTAATAGTTTATCCGAGAAAGAATAAAAATCCCGCATTGTGCATTTATTGTTTGGTTCGGATAGATTTAAAGTTGTCTTTTTCACGAAGTCTATTAAACCGATTGCATTCCGATGGCGCCTAAGTAACCTCGGTTTGCGGGACCACACGACGCTATACTGTGCCCCTGCTGTCCCACAGTGCAGTTTCATTGCAGGATGCCTAAATTTTCTCGTTATATTTTTTTTTAATATTTCAGTTAATCTTATTTTTTAAACAAGTTTGATATTTTTTTTTGGATTAATTTTTTCATTCTTCAACGAATGTAACTATATTATTTTATAGTTTTTAGCAAATATATTTTTAATTTTCATTTTCAGGTTCTAATTATAAATTAAACGAGCATTTTCTGTTTTTTTTGTCAATTAACATCTGTATTGGTTTTTCTTAGATAACTTACAATAATATAATCGAAAACATTCAGGACTCCGGCGTAAGTTTGAAATATTATGAGGAGAAAAAACAAGGATTCTTCTATTTTGTTGAATTGAATAGTTGGTTAAGCTTTGAAGATAAAGATCTCTGAAGAAACTAATCCTTCACTCGCTACCCGCGTGATATGAGCAACAATTAAGCCCCACTGATCCATATTTCAGGCGAAACGGTGCGTCTGCGTTACTAAAAGTCCCTTAAAAAAACCGGAGCTAATACCCGGGTTCCCAAAGAAAAAGGATATAGGTGATAGAAGTTGGAGGAAGCGGCAGAAGCTAGCTTAGGAAGCTGAGAAGCCCCTGTTTTCCCTCCCCACTACCAACCAGCGCGTTGGAGTTGCGACACGCTCTGGGTCCCCCTTTCCATTACGGCAGCGGCGGTAAGTGGCGGCGTCTTTTGTGCGAGTTTTTGGAAGAGGGATCGATGTTTGAATTGGGCGCCCCTTAAACGGGCCCTTCTGAACAAGTCCGGGTCGGGGTTAGAGGCCCTCTTCCTACGTCCGCCCAGCCAGACGCTGTCACAACCTTCCCTTCACTTTGCGCTGACAGTCATGTAACTTTTTTTTCACGTCCCAGCCAACTGTCACATTTCAACTAGCGCTGCCTGCCTTGCATAAATTTTAGCCCCTCTCGCGCTAAAAAAATAATTTTTTTCGACGTACGTGAGATGTAAGATTCTTTCCGTTTTTTTATAATGTGAACAAGCGAACATGAAATTGGATTATTAAAATAAAATCTTTATTTTTTATACGGGACGAAGAAACTCTTTTAAGCAGCTAAATGAACCTTTTTACCCTCCCTCCCGTTGCTCTAGCTTCCGTTCGAAATCGAAGTTTTGAAGATATAGGAAAACAACTTGTTGTGGCAGAGCTCTGCTTTACTGTTACAAGTTTTTAACATCGTTTAACTCTTCCGATTATCTAAGCCAAACCATCTGGCCTAAACAGCTTTTCGTCTGTTTCATCTCGTCTTTTTTTAGTAAACCATAATAATAAATACCTAGTTCACTAAGAAGCGATTGTAGAAAAACATATTACTCCTCGACTAAAGAAACTTATCCTTGGTTTATAAAAAAACTGGTTACAATTGTTATACAGTATAAGGATAGATTTTATTTATTCATCATATTTTCCTGCCGCTTTAGTTAAAATATTTTGCTTGGATTTGGAGACTATTATAATGTACATAATACTAATTTATATTTAAAAATGTGTATATAAATACCAATTGCATTGCATTGATTTTGCGTCCCATTCCGTAAAAAAACTATAAAAAGTCGACCTTTTTATGGTGTCTGTCACTAAGTCCGGAAAATGAGACCGCCAGGCCAGCTATTAAAATGTGTTATTAACCCTTTCCCTCCAACAAAAACTCAAAACTGTCGACATCCCCTCCTCAAATTTAGGGATTTCTTTCTAGTACTAAAAATGGGGTATTTATTTCGGGGATACCACCTCCCCTCGGTTATCCACACATCGAATTCGAAAAGCTGCCCACCTATGCACCACAGTAATCTCAAAGTTTATGAAGGTGTATCGCTAGTTTTAATTTTTTTTTTTGGAGGGACCGGCATTACAAACTTAACTTACTATTACTACTACTGCTTGTTTGTCATAGGAGGAGCTCTGACGGGCCAGTTTATAAATTTCCAAAAAAAAGAATAGAGAGCTAGCTTGCTATAAATAGAATTTTAACTTTCTGGTTTACTTAAAAAAAGGGGGGAAACAGAAGGAAAGCCGATGCCAGTAGAAATAAAAACGACTATTTGTGCAAAGCGAAGGATCTAATAAATGGGATTGGTTTATTTCTTTCTTCCACCAGACTGAGCTGCGTGTTTGTATGTAAATACACAGCAGCGTCTCGTATTTGGCGCTAACCGTTACATAGGTGGTTGTTTTTTGTCAATGTTGAGCCGTGGAAGTGGTTTTGGAGATGGAGGATTTGTACTCGACTGTGCTCCTGCCCCAAGAGCGCACTGACACCCGCCAGGACTGCCCACCGCCTGCCGCGGAAACGGCCAGGCAAACTGTGGATCGTCTTCTACAGGTAGACACACTGCGTTACGATTCCGTTGACCCGTGTTCTTCTGGTAGTTTAAATTGCGTTTAGCTACAGACATAGCTGTCAAAAAGAAATCATTATGTAGATTGTAGCTGCTGTGCTACTATGTTTAGCGTTTAGGCATGGGATAGTGTAGTTGCAGAGTCAGAATGAAAGAATCATATCATTGAAATGAAAATTGTTCAACGTTGTTGACTATCGTAAAAAATGACAGTATTCAATACAGGCTAATTCTATGTTATATAATATATATTTAAAATAAAGCTATATTAAGTACGCTTTTGTGATTATTTAATTAAAGGAATTATTTAAATATATGTATATCAATTTAGATTAGACTTTTATAGCTTTTATTTAAGACATTATTATTCTTCTTTATTTATATTTTTTTTACGATTTTTTAATCTTGTAACATTACATAACGATCGATCTTATTGTTTGTATACATGTTGAGTTTTACGTTAATCTTTAATAACTAATTTTCCTTTGTCCTTGTGGCGTGGACCTGATACAAACACATTTTCCATAAACAAAATATGTATAATTACCAAAAAATACTAATGATTTTTGTTTTTGGAGTATTTGTTCATTTTATATTTGAACTATTGAAATTGAAAGAAAATAAAATTTGCTTTTGAACCAGGTACATTGATGGGCAGGGAGGTGGGTGGATGGTTCTTCTTCCTTTGTTACTGAGCTCATTACTGCTTTTCCTGCGCAGCACTTCCAGTGTAGAAGTGCTCCGCCAGAAGTCGCATTATTATTAAACTGTAAAAAAAAACGTCTGCGCACAAAAACTAACAAAAATGTTGTGTTTTTACGAGAATATGTGCATATGGGCAGTGCAAGTGTTCGTGCAAAATTTTGTTGAGAAATTTTTTGTTGTGTTAAACGTTCTCTCAGATTATCTTTGCTGGCAGAAACTTCTCATGAATCATAATGTTTATATAACTTTGTAATTGATATTAAATTAACTAAAATTAAAATAAATAAAATTCAGTACTGGTATAAAAATAAATAATGAAAAATGACGCGGAGATTGTAAGACAAGGTACCGACTGGCTAATGCTTTCACTTTCACTCTTAAGCGTAATTTTAAATTTTAGAATTTTATCACACGAAATTTTTTAAACAATTAAAACAACCTAATATTTGCTGAATGTTTAGGAATTGGACGGAGTTCGACCCGTGATCCAAGCCAAAACTAAGCAGCAGCGACATCCTTCACCCAGACCGCCACCCAAATCTGGCACTATGCCAGGAGTGTTGACTGCGGATTCGGTAGTCGGGACCTCCGGGCCTCCTGCAATATTGAACGGACATGTTGGTGGAAGCACGACGGACGGACACGCCGCAGAAACTTTGATTTCTGGCGGGGTGGAGCATCACGGTGCGGTTTCTGCCACTCCAAAGATTCGAGCCGCCAAACCAGCAGTGCCGCCCAAGCCCCCCATGGACACCCTGCGATACTCCATGGCCAACTTGGAAGGTGGGTAAACTGTTTTTCGTTTTTAAGCTAACTTGATTTTTCGAAAGGTTCAAATGAGTGGTGGCAATTTGATAAATATTTTAGATTTTTTATCGAACTGGTTTCGTATTGCGGGATTTTAAAAATAGCAGTTGGAAATACGATCTTTTAGTGCATAAAATATAATAAGGTGAATTCTGGTTTAATGATCAATACCCATGTCGATTAAAAAATAAGTTAAATAGCGAACAATTTATTTGTTATAATAGTCTAATAAATCAATAAACACTCGAAATGACTAAGGCAAACTTGTAACTAAGTCAAACTTGTTATAAAACCTGTGGAATAAGTTGCTTAGTTATGGTAAAATATCATTGTTAAAGTATCAAACAAGAGAGTTTTCGGACAATTCATTTATCGTTTTTTAGTAACTTTTTATCTAATTCAGGTAATTTTCTAAACTAAATTGACTTAAATTAATATATAAATTTGTCTTTAACAAAAAAATTAAAAAGCTGATATTTTAAGGTGTATTATTGGCTTGTAGTTATTTAGAATATTCCGACTAGTATGGTTACAATTTAAATTCAATAAAATTTAAATTTAAAATGTACAAAAAATTATATACTTCAATTAGGCCTTAAATAAAATTAATTGTTAAGTAATTAATTAAGTTGTTTTATTAAATTATTTGTTATTTTTAGATAGCCCTGAAGCGGATTTGGATGCCTTGCTGAGTGAACTGTGCGCACTGGAGAGTCAGCTCAACTTGGAAGCACCGGGTCAAATTATTTCCAAGTTCAATCAGGGACCTATCTCCCCGCGCCCTCAGCACAGCACAACCGCTACAAATTCTTCCCCGCGACACGCCCAGCAACCTTCATCTTCTTCTTGTAACAAAATAATTTAATCTTAAAATTTGGCATGATGATAATTATTAATTTTTACGTATTATTGTTAAATTTATATATATATATATTTTTGAAATTTACCAATTAGCCTTTATTTGATTATAATAAACAATTATATAATTACAATAATAGTTTCATAATATTTATTTCCTATGATAGGTGGCTAGGGAGGAGGGGTTTGGAGCATTTGTGGGCAGCCTCCCCGACTTTAGGAGATATACCCGACCTCCGAAATTTCGGGGCGAGAGGGTGTCCCAAAAATTTGTTTGGGGGTATACCTTAAATACCCCATCTTTAGCGTTTTAGTACTGGGACCCCCAAAATTTAGGGGGGTGTCGGCTATAATCGAGATTATTGGGGGGCTATAACCCCCCTCCTGCCCACCTATGGTTTGGAATATCATACACCAAAAATCCCGTAATTGCTAATACCCTCTCTAAAATTTTAGGATAACCCGGACATCATCACTAAAATTTGGGAAGTTCCAGTGCCAAAAAAGCTAAAATGAGGATTTTGTGGAAATGGGATACCTCTGCTAAAAATTTTCAGTATACCTACCACTCAAATTTAAGAACTTGGGTATAATATACCACCGACCCAAAAAAACCGGGAGGCACTGGAAGGCTGCCCACCTATCTTTCCATATATATTTTTAAGGCATAATGTATTTTAGTTGAAAAAATTTTCAATCTATGTTAAAATATCAATGGCCAATATAACGGAAATTTTTGTTTCCACATGTTTTTTTAATATTTTAGCTAGACCAATAGTAAATGCTCATCAACACCAAAGCAACGGGTTGCTCACAGTAGACACTACAGCTGTTTACCGTCGACAGCAGCTCGTGGGTGCCGCGAACAAAACTCAAGACGTCATGGAGATCTCTGAAGAATCACTAAGTCCCGTAAGTAAAATGATCTCCGCTTGCGTATGCCTACTTAGCTATTGAAATCGTGGATGTGGGAGGATGGGGTGGGTGGTGAAAAACATGATTATATTTCGAAAACCGTCATGAGTTTTTATTGGTTGCACTGAGAAAATATTATGAACCGTTGATATGTAAATCCGAGTAGGTTGGTGGCACAACCATTTAAAATAATTAGTGTTAAATGCCAAACATGGGCGTAGCTTAAAGGATCTGTGGGGCTTGAACTTTCCCCTCACTTTTTTATGTTGGCAATAATAAAATTTTTAGCAGTTTACTATAGTTAATGTAAGCTAGATTGAAAAATTTTTCTCAAATTTCACTTCGCCTCAAGGTTTTATCGTTTTCTTTTTATTTTAATGCAGCACCTACTGAGACTTTATAAAAATGCAATTTTAAAGGTTTTAAACGATTTTTTCTCAGTTTTTTAGGATTGGGATTGGAGGGGTTAAACCCCGAATTAGGGGAGGGAGTTAAAATCCAAGAAACGCATTTAATCAATATCGTTTTTTTTCTGTAGTGCATTTTACCCATATTGTTTTTCGATTTTGAAGGATAAATAAGCAAAAAACGCTAATTTTAGGTCAAAAAGTCTTTTTTCTTGCATTTTTGAGCTTTTATGGCTTAAAACATTCATTTTGAACTCAAAACTTAAGTTTGGAGGCAGTTAGAAGTCATTTTAAAGACATTTTTTTCTTCATTTTTTCAAAATTGGGGGGAGCGGCATGCGGGAGGGTTGATCTTTTCTCCCCCCTCTGAGTGAGGGGATTAAACCCCCAACCCCCTCCCGTGCCCATGTATGGTTCAACCCCCCACTCAAAAGTTTGGGGGAGAAAAGGGTAACCCCCCTAAATTTGAAAAAAATGGAGAAAAATGTCTTTAAATGACTTCCAACTGCCTCCAAACATAAGTTTAAGGTCAAATTGAATGTTTTAAGCAATAAAAGATTAAAAATGCAATAAAAAGGGTTTTTTGACCTAAAAGTAGCGTTTTTTAACCTATTTTTCCTTGAAAATCAAAAAACGACATTGGTAAAATCCACTCCAGAAAAAACGATATGGGTAAAAAGGCGTTTCTCGGATTTTAACCTCCCCCCCCTGATTCTAAGTTTTAGTTTAACCCACCCTATTCCGAACCAACTTGCCCATGTATGACTGGGTGGTAAACGTGGGATATTATTTTAGCTATTTTATAAAATGTTTATTGGAAGTCGTAGTTTGCTAGACCCAGTTTTAAAATTTGCTAAGAGTTAGTGTTTGACCGATACTAAAATCCTTTTTACGTCCATTAAAAAAAGTACAAGAGTACGGTAATAATGTTTTTTTTCCTTGGTAAACTGGTCGCGGCTATACTACTGAACTGAGATTTTTTTCGCAAAAAATAGTTTTATGTGGTGATGTAATGTTCTAAAATTGTTATTGTCTTTGTAGTTGTTGTGGAATGTATAGTACTATTTTATTATAATTTTTAAAACGGCAGCAATTATATGTGAAAAAAACTGTAAAACTTGTAAAAAAAATTTAAAAAAACTATGCCACGAAACCAGGGGCGTAGCCAGGATTTCGGAAAGGAGGGGGGGTTGTACTCCATACAAATTTTTCGAAAGGGGGGTTGTAGGGGGTTTTACTCCAAATTTTTAAAATACCCTTAAAAAACATTAAAAAAAGGTAAATTTTTTTGCGCTTCGCGCAAAGTGATTTTTTTTTTGTTGTTATTTGCATTGTTTTTTTAAGTTAAACTTGAAAAATTTTCGCTTAAAAAGGCATAACATTAAAAATCGTGCAATAGCACGAAAAAATTTTTGAAAATTGTTTTTGAAATTCATTAAAAGCATCACTTAAAAGTTGTAAAAAGCTATATAAATGTCGAGCGCTGAGCGGAGCGAAGCGCGAGAAAATTTTTTAAAATTGTTCTCTTCGGACCCCCAAATTTTGACTTCCGCCAGCCCAAAAGGGGGGTTACAGCCCCCATAACCCCCCTTGGATACTCCCTTCCACGAAACCTAATTTTTTTTGTAATTGCTTTTTATAATTTTTGTTTTTTATTTTTCTACTCAGTTTTTTTCTCCATTTTTTGTCATTATTTTGTTATGATAGGCAGCGTCGAGTTTCGGCGACCAAAGGCTTAAAATGCTTAGAAAAACTTTTGTTCAAAAGTTTCCTGCAGGCGCATTCAAGCGAAATTAGAGATAAGATATTGAATCAAAAAAATTACGAAGTGCTGCTGTCGTCTTGGTTTGCCACCAAAAGAATGATATGAAATGTTTCCAGTTTAAGTTGAAACACAATTTTTTTAAAAGCTTTAA
Organism: Microlaimidae sp. YZB2_3; assembly: GCA_030248175.1. NCBI lineage: Eukaryota > Metazoa > Nematoda > Chromadorea > Desmodorida > Microlaimidae > Microlaimidae sp. YZB2_3. The sequence continues at coordinate 60,881 of JASAMX010031206.1, forward strand.
GCTTAACGAATGCTTGCGGCAGAAAATCAATAAAAAAGATAAAAATGTTTTGTGGTATCTTCAGTAATTTAGTTGGCTTATATTATAAGCCCGTTTTGTGAATTTATTTATTTTTTTATCTTGACTGGTTCTTTAGGGAATTAAAATTTTGGATTCTTGCCAAACTATTGTTTTTAGTATAAATTAATCTATTTTTGCTTTTGATTATTCTGTCAATATCTAAAAACAAGCTTGTTTCTTTTAAAAATTGCCGACTCTTTGTTGACAAATCGTCAGCTGTATTGTATTGATCGATTTTGTCTGTTATTTAATAAAAATAAACATAATAATACAATTTTATTCTTTTTCCCAATTGCTAGTTCTGAATTTTAAATTTCTCAACTGCCACCTGTTTTTGAAAATATTGCTCATTTTAAAGTTTAAACGACTTAACTTAAATTGAAAGCCGTTGTTGTTCACTTGTATTAGGCGGGATGTTTCAATTCCGACATTTGATTTGCAGCTGTCATTCTACGCTGTAATTTTTATAGTTAAATTCGAACAAATAGCTTAGAGCATTGATGGCTTTTTTATTTATTACAGCGTTTAACTATATAAAAACAATTTTAAGATTGCTGAAATAATGCGGACGCATATAAAGCATCCGTGGGCGGTATACTTTTTCATCAAAAAATGGGGACAGCAAATTATAAAATAACGTTAACACATCTCTGATTTTGATTTTGTATTTTTTTTATAAATAAGTAGCCAATATTTACAAAATGCTTCTTACTTCTTGTGAAAATATTTGAGGTTTAACAAAAAAAAAGAATTGAAAGTCATCATTGTGTAGTGTAGAGTTTAAGTGGTACATCTATATAACTTTCAAATAAAAATAACTGATCATCTCAACCATAGGTGGGCAGCCTCTCGGATTTTTTTTTTTGGGGGGGGGGGGTGAAATTTTAGGGGGGTGTCCGGTAAGACCCAAATTTTGAGGGGGGGTGTACCGTGTACCCAATATTTCCGCGCTGCCTTGAAATGGGCTTAAAACGCGTAAAAAACGTAAAACAAGCTTATAAATGCTTTAAAACTGTGTAAAATTGAAATAAGACCTTATTGCAACTTACAAATTTTATTTTTTAATTCTTTTATTAATAATGTGTTTATATATTCTTATAATTAGATTAGAAATCATAGTTTTTTTTAATAATTACGTAATAATAGAATAATAATATTATTGTCTTGATTATAAAGTCAAGTATCACAAACTTTTTAATCCATAATCTTATATTTAATTAAAGATTATATACATATATGAGCGTAGCCAGGGGGGGGGGGGTTTAGACACCTCTTTTAGGTCGGCAAAGGGAAAAATTTGGGGTTAGACAGACCCCCCTTTTGCAGTGGCGTGCCCAGGATTTCATTTGAGGGGGGGGGGGCGGTCTGGGGGGCGAGAGCCCCCCAGCAGGGTCGCTAAAATACACTTGAAATTTTAATTCCAGATGATACTTATTACAAAATTTAAGGTTTCTTTTACCTACACATTTAAAACATGCGTTTAAAACGTTAATTAAAGGATAATAGTGTTTATAGTAGTTTTATTAAACTGTATACCTTAACTACTGAACGGGATAATCGATTTGAAATCGAAAAACTAAGATAAATTTATCAATTAAGATAAATTTTTTTAAACTAAGATAAATTTTTTTAGTCGTTTTATAACACTTAAAAATTTTTCTCCAGGAGGCGAATTTCGGTGGGGGGTGCCCCCGGGTACCCCAAATTTAGGGGGGGGGTGGTGTCAGCAAAATCCAAAATTTTGGGGGGTATAACCCCCCCAACCCCCACCCCCTGCCCACCTATGATCTCAACCCAAGATTTATATAATCGCCAGATTTTTTAATCAGTTCATATGATTGTTCGTTTTCTTGATTCATTGCAAATTTCAAAAGCCTTACCTAGTTACAAAAGATTTCTTTGGAATATCTTAAAGACTATGTATGAATGAAGAATGATTACAAGCATGTTAAAAATAGTTTAGGGTCAACAGGAAATGTCAGGGTGCTCAACTGGGTCTTCACCTTCCAGTCACAGCCAACACCAGCCAACCGCTCAACACCAACAGCAGCACCAGTCCTCCTCGGCTGGCGGAGACGCCAGGGCTTCGAGTCCCGACAACGAGTCAGGATTCGGAGATTGCAGTTCCATGATTTCCGGTAGAGTTTCTTTCAAAAATAAATTTATAATGAATATTTAAAGATCACAAACAATAAATTAAGCTTTTTGCAAAAAACACAGTAAAATATTTGGAATCTTTTTAATTCTTTTTATAGATGGTTGATTTTTTGGAGCCATTGTTAGATAAAATATAAAGAGAATAACTTTTTTTATTAAAATGAATCGATCCAAGTAATTTCTATGTTTTCTAGGAGTTCGAAAATTGAGTGCAAAATATACTCTATTCATGTATAGACCCATATCGTACGATAATAGCGTCAGTGAAATTATGATCACAATGTTTTACTTGCGTGTGATTAAGAAATTGTTTTAATTGGATAAAAGCAAAATATTTTATTACTATAAAAAAATTTTATTTCCGGTATAAAGCTTGGAAAAACATTGTATAATAATAAAACAATAATAAACATAATTTTGATTGATATTATTGTTTTTTACATATTCTTTAAAAATGTGTTTTTGGTGTTATTTTATTTCATTCATATCCTAGACCATTTTTGTTTTTGCACAAGTTGTAAAAAATGTAGTATGTGAGATTATTATGATAATGTTCATTCTTATTAAATATTTAGGCGAAAGCGCGCAATCGTCTGGTGGAGGAATTAATTTTACGGGAAGGAGTAGAGACAGCAATGGGAGCACAGAAAGCTCAAGGGGAAGTCTTAATACGCCTTCTCCTACTCAGGTTACTGCAATTTTTTTTGTTTTCATATAAATACTTTCAATGCAACAAAATGCTGCTGTGCATGAATGGACTTAATGATGTCGTAAAATTTATTTGTTTTTTTATTTTTCAAGAATATCCCGTAATTATGCTAGAATTTTTTTAAGCTTTTTTGTTTGACATAGAAATTAGTTTGAAAAAAGTTAACAGATATACTACTAAACTATTTAATACCTGCCTACAGCTTTAATATTATTTAACGATGTTGAAGGTTTTCCGATGTTAAAATTTAATAGTCACTTCGTGAATCACCAAAACGAATTTTTTTTTAATTTACGCATCCGCAAAATTCTACCTTAAAGTTTTTGTGTAATGCTTTCTACTTTTACATTTAAAAAATTAAAAACAAAAAAGCGGCTTTAATTACTGAAGGTACGAAAACGATTTGTGACGTTATTTTTTTGGCATTTCTTGGGAAATTCTTGTGTGTTTTTTTTTAAATTTGGTCGACTATATGTAGTTTTAATAAGAGGGAAATTACACATTAACTAAGTTTTACTTCTTTATTCGCAATTAGAAAACGAATAAAAGTGAAGAGAAAAAGTATGTAAAACTTGGTATCATAACAATAACAACATAAACTATAATTTCGATGTACGATAGTTTTTATGGGTGATTTTTATGTTTAGATTGCTGATCCAGTTCAAGCTCAAATCAAGAATGTTCAAAACGAATTACAGAAACAAAATCTTTCTGAGGTTAGTTGTTATCAGGTTCTATTTTATTTTTTTTATATTTTTTGTTTTTTTTTTATAGTTATATAATTTCATTAATAAACCTGAACAATACAAAATAACTTGATACATAATTTTAGGAAGAACAAGCGGCACGATTAAAGGCAGAAAAAATTAAATTGGCACTGGAAAAAATGAAAGAAGCCAATATTAAGAAAGTAAGAAAATAAATAACAACCAAAATTGTTGTTGTTGTTGCATTACCTGAAACTTATCTTCCCTATGCAGATTATGCAAAGGACAGGCGCTAAGACAAGTCAGGCGTGGCGAAAAAATTTACCCACATGGTTGAAATAATGAATTATGAGCTGGTAATCTGCGAAAATTTCTATAAGTTTTTTAAACCATTTTTTGTTTGTTAAAATTTTCATTTTTCTTAACTTTAAAAAATTTTATGAGAATTTTTATAAAATAAATAAATAAATACTTTAAAAAATACTTAAAAAATTAATAAGACAAAAAAATGACAATTAAACCTATGATTTTCACTATATATTTACAGAGTTATTGCAGAATACTTTGTTATTGTGTTATTTTGTTTTTCTTAAAACTTTTTGTCGTACAATTATATTATTATGTAAATACATCAATTATTCTTGAAAAATGACTGGATTATAAACTCTTTTACGTGTAGAACTGGAAGAACTCTGTGGAAGAATAACTGTTACTTTGTGTATTAATAATATTTCTTTCTCACAAAGAGTTATTAAATGTTGGAATTCTTTAGATAACAGCGTTGTAACCGAGAGTTCGCTAAAGCATTTTAAAAAATGTCTAAATGAAGTAGATTTTAGAGATTTTATTACCCAGTACTAATAACTTTAATTTCTTTTAGGCAGTAATTTAGAGTGGGCTATTTCCCACCTTTGCTTGCCTAGTTTGTCACTTCATGTATTTTTTTTATGTATCACATGTTTTGATAAATAAACATTTTTGATTTGATTTGATTGTTACTAATTGTTTTCTCTTTTAGCTTTATGTGAAATTCTTTATGGTAGATGGTGGGAGCAAAAGCATTTTGGTTGACGAAAGGTGGACAGTAAGCTATGTACTACGACAAGTGGCTGACAAGCAACGAGCAGAATTAAACAGAGACCACGCTCTAGTGGAGAGATACCCAGACTTGTACATGGGTAAAACCTTTAATCATTTTTAATATTATTATTATTTTATGTTGTCATATAAAATCTTAAAATATGTTTTTTTTTCGTTTTCATCAATATAACAGAGTTTGAAAAATTTATAATTATTATTAACCCAGCTTTTTCTACAAATTTTGCTATAGTGAGATTATAAAAATTTTATTTTTTGTATAAAATAATGTTATGAACTTTTTTTAGAACGAATTTACGAAGATCATGAACACTTAGTAGAAAATATTTTGCTATGGACCAGAGATTCTCCTAACAAACTTTTCTTTTGCGAGAAACCGGATAAGTATGACTTTTTCGAAGAACCTCAAGACTATTTGCTGGGTGAATCCAGCGTTGACCGCAAAAACAAACTTGGTGCTACAAGAAAACAGCAAATTGTCGAAGTAATAAATTAATAAGTTAGACGTGTGCACTTCCCCCCTCCCCGGAAAAAACGGCAAGAGGGGAGAAAAAAAAGAGAAAAAAAGAAGGGAAATGGAAAAAAAAGGACAAAAAAGCAAAAATAAGGTAAAAATAGGTCTAAAATGGCTTAAAGTGCATTGAAATAGGCTAAAAACCGAAGGGATTTTATCTTATTTATACCTTATTTACCCAGAGTATTTATTTTGCCCAACCCGGGATTCATTTTTCATTCATAATAAAAACGTTATAAAGGTGCTTTTATATTAGAAAGTTTACGACAGTGTTTGTTTTTAATAATTTTTGTTGTATTCGAAAAAATTATGGAGATATAAAGAAAATATGTGAAAATTTATCATAAGTTTTCAAATATTCATGTTTTAGGAATTTTTTGCACCTTCTCATGTTCAACCACCTGAATTAGAAGGTTTTCTGTATTTAAAAGCCGATGGCAAAAAAGCTTGGAAGAAGCATTACTTTGTCCTTAGAGCTTCTGGCTTGTATTACATTCCCAAAGGAAAAACCAAAGTAAGTCCTGAAATAAATTTTTATAACATACAGCTTTTTGTATTTTGAAATTACATAAATTTTTTCTAGTGTTTGTACCGTGAGATTAATAACAAATTATAATAAGAGTATGACTAAAAATGAGTCGTTTTTAAGCTTAATATAACCCGTAAGCACTTTTTCTGGGAAGTATTTTTGTTGCATTGTTAATACGATTCATAATATAAAAAATTATAATGGTTTTATTTTTATAGTCTTCCAAAGATTTGGTGCAATTAATGTCTTTGGAAATGATTCAAATTTACAACGCTGTTGATTGGAAACGAAAATACAAAGCTCCTACTGAGTTTGGAATAGCCCTGAAGGTAATTTGTTTTTTGTTTAAAAATAATTATGTTGGGTTGGTTTTTAATTAGCACGAGCTTAATGTTACTCGGCCGCTAAAAATCCTATCTGCGGGCAGATTAGTCATTATTCAACCAATCAATCAATTTTAGCTATTATACTCGCCTTTGTATTGTGTGCAAAATTACACCAGAGAACGAAAGACGTGGCGTTTAAGTCGAGAGAATAACAACAAACTGAGTGATAAGTTTCAACGGTTATTCGGGCCTTCTGGACCCAGTCGTTTGAAAAAAAGTTTACTTTATCGTAGATAAGTTGTGCACGCATCCACGAATATTAATGCGGTAAAATTTGCGTATTTTTCTGCGTTGATTGGTAGACAAATTCGCCTAAGATACGCAAACTTTGTTTAAGAAGACTAAGCCCATGTTGCCGACATGAGACAAAAATAAAATTTTTTTTTAAACTATAATATTACATTTTTATTTGTGTTTTTAGCATCCTCAAATTCAAGTAAAAGCCTCAAAATACATTAAATATTTGTGTGCCGAGGATGAAATGACCTACAAGCGATGGATGGTCGGACTAAGGATCGCTAAGGTATGATTATATAGTTAAATTAGCAATGTCCATTTAGTTTGTTTGCTTATTTAGTTGTTTAAAACTTACAAAAAACTGACAAAGGAGGTAGCAAGAGGAGTTTTAGGTGTGGAAAACTTCTATTTTGGGCCAATGGAAAAAATTGGGGGGGGTTATGGGGCATTTTTTTAACTTGCGTACAGTTCGCTCCGCTTAGCCAGCCTCCTATCCTTATACCTTCTTTTTGGTAATGTTTTTTTATAGAAATCAATCATTTTTCTGAATATTTTGGCAAAGCTGTGAGATTTTTAGGTTTTACATTTTTAATATCAATTTTTTAAGGTTTAACTTTATTTTGCCAGTTAAAAAAATAAAATTTCTGGCAAAATCAAAAAAAAATTACTGCTTTTTTGTTGTTTTTTTTAAACTTTATTTTAAAATTTGAAGTACAACGCTACCTTTTTCGATAAATTTTGATAAAATAAAATGGCCATTTCCCAACTCCTGGCTATATTTTTAAAATATAATAATAATCGATAACTACTCTGAGATGAATAATATATTATTAAAAAAAGTAAATAAGTGAAGTGGCCTATACTTAAAACATCAGTTGTCAAGGGCAGAGCAAAAAAAAACGAGAAAATTTTAACTCTTAGGCCTCAACTGTTGTGATGTTTCTGTTTTTATCTTCTTTCTTACTGTAGCTATTAATCAAACAACATTCAGTATTTGCATTTTCTTTTCAAAAATCCTTCTGGTTTTAGCTAGGGATCTGTTCCACCAGTAGTAAAGCCCTGTTTTTATAGAGAACAGGATAGGATGAACTTATGCTGGCCTAATAGGATGTAAAAAATTGTTAATTATGAGTCTTACAAAATAATTGTTTTATAGAATGGGAAACAAATATTCGATAATTTCGAAGCAATCAATAATTATTTGGAATCAGACGAAGCAAAAACAGTGGGATCCGGTTCGGCCAGCTTGAGAAGCTCCGCCTCTGCTGAGAATTGCACCAATCATGACTCTATGGGCCACGGGGGCGTGACTTATTCGAGAAACTCAGTGGTTATGCGACCGCGGACGGCAACTCCAGGTGGCTCCGTTCCAGCGGCGGAAGCCTCAGTGTCCCTAAGACCCAAGTCTGCGGACATTTCGGCCAGAAACAGCGGGACTAAGCGAAACAGCAGAACCATGGTTCACGTGGATCTGCCCACCATCCCAGCCGTGGACGAAGACGCCTTCCTTGGATACCAAGAGGACTGCAACGGGTACCAACAGCAGCCGGCCAAGGTGGGATCACTCACCCCTCGCCACTCTTCCGGCTCCAGCAGCCGATTTTCGGACGAACTCTTACCGCCCCCCGTGATGAGCGCACAGCTGGTGCCCGGGGCTGCGGCCCAGCAAGGGAAACTCGCGTCCACGACGGTGGCCGCCAGCAACGGGTATTCCGAGCGGAGTTCGCGCTCCCAGACTCCAACCCCATCCGCTACGGAAAATGGGGCCGGTTTCTTTTATGACTCGGACACGACGACCGGGACCATTAAGCGACAGCCGCCACTTCCCCCCGGCGGAAGCTCCGCCCCCCGACCCAACCTCAGCGCCGCCGCACTACAGCAGATCCGGCGGATCTCCTCCAACAGCGGGCAGGAAACAGGGAGTCTGCGCTCGGACGGGAGTGGAGTCATGTACGGTAGCTTCGGAGCCGACTTGAACGACGCCGAGAACGACAGCGACGAGGAACTACCACCCCCGCCTCCGGAGCTCCAGCCGGCCGTCCACCTGCGCCAAACCATCTCCGCCCAGGTGCACCAGCCACTACCACCCCCTCCCTTAGCGACCAATCAGCCAACGTCCCCGGTTCTAACCGGCGCCAACCGACCCATCTCCACCACCTCCAACGGCAGTGGCAGTCGAAAGGTCCCTCCCGCCCCACCGAAGCGAAATGAAGCAACCAAACTCACCACGACTCCGCCAGTACAGACCCCCGAGCAGCCCCACCCTCTGGCTGCCCCGCCCTGCGCTCCCAAGCCCAAACCGCCGCCTAAACCTACGCCCCAACCACCCGCTATGAACTCGAGTGCCTCGTCATCAGGTGGGGACTTCCAAAACGAACTCCAGAAGGCCATGGCAAGACGCCTTCAGAAAATGGAGGCGGCGACTACGGAAGGTCAGGTTTCGGACTCGCCACCTGGCAATACAACACCTTCCCCGGTTAGGACTAACAAAGGGCCGCCGCCTCCGCCCCCCAAGCGAATGAACTGATTGATGATGTTGTTACTATTCGGCGTTGTGTTGAAAGATTTCATCGTCATTACCAATATAGACAAAATGCCAATGTTGATCAATTAATTTGGGTATCTCCTCCAATATATCTTTATCAATACTGGTTCTCATTCCGTTTTGGAGATTTTTGAAATCGATAATTTTTTGAATATTCACAAAAACTTGAATTATCGTTATTTGAAATATACAAAACAATGATATCATATATTATCCTTTGTTAACGACGACAGGGCACTTCTAATTCGTGTTAAAAATTTTTTGCAAAAGTTTTATTCAGTTTGTAATTGCATAATTGGAAGTATTATTAGGGAATGTCAGTGTTATCTACAGTTCTGTGCATAGCTAGTCTATTTAAGAACGCGTATAATTGTTTTATTTTTAGTTTATTTTCTAACGCTATTTTTGTGATTTACTTATAATAACAGAACAATAATATTATTGTTACGAAGCTTATATCAATTTGTGCTAGGTTGGAGAACCAACTAGAAATAATTAAAATAACATTTTTTAAACTAAGATCGCCTCTATTATTTAAGAATGAGTTTATATCTTTTTGAATCATTTTTTGAAGAGATCAAATAAACATTTCGATTTCAGTATCTTTAAATTTTGCCAATTTATTAAGGTCAAACTAAACTGTATTATAATAACATTATTGCGATATTTTTTTAATAATAATCTATTAGTGGGGCTTTTTGTGTATTATGCAAATTCCGCTTCAAAGTAAAAAAAAATGTAAAAATACGCACAAATATTTATAACTGCTTAGTTTTTTTAAGTTGAAAACCGGTGCTGTGCCATGTTGTACGTCGCTTAGTTTTAAAATGCAAATAGGCGGCTGTAAATTCTTGTTATAATTGCTATATTTAAAATGTATTTTGCTGTTTCTTTATCAGTTTAGTGAAATAAAATTCATAGTTAAAATTTATTTTGTTAATATTTTTTTAAAACTTTTCCCACAATGTAAGTTTTATAATATTTTTTTAACACAATTACTTTAATATACAACACATATAAAAACATAACTTATTTCCAAATCATTAGGATGTTTTTAATACTTGAAAGAAATTACGACTGAGTTGTGTATTAATTTACTATACAAAGAATTATTTATTTAAACAACCAGTAAATGGTTTAAGATCGTTTTAGCCGAGCAATTTTAGAGCCAGTTTTGATGCCCGCTAACGCATGTATCTTTAAGCAAGCTTTTACAAAAAACCTTAATATCAAGCTAAAATCAAATTTCAAAAATAAATTTCAACCCTTAATAAGTAGAAAATTGCTACGCTCTAAGTTGCTTTGACTCTATCGACCGCGTACCATCACAATATACCCAGCGAATTTACAATTTTTTAGGTATTTATACTAATTCATTATTAAATTTTAAAATACGGGTATTTTATCAACCAAATTCGTTAATAATCGACGGATTTCGATGAATCTTTACGAAAAAAGTCTAGGTAGCCTTTGGTTAATTCTGGTTAACATTTAGAATGAAAAAGACATCAGTACGAGTGAACAGTTTTGTAATGTTGTTGTATGTGGGTTTTTTTATCACAAAAAATAATTTCGCACTAAAAACCAATAATGGTAGATTAAAAAAGTTAAATACCTATTTTATTCCTTCTAAACTTGTACAAAAAGTCACGTAAATTCTTTAGCTTCAAACCGGATAAACAAAAATGCTTTTAAAAGTTACTCATAAAAAATGCATCAATTGCCATTGTGTTGATGATTCAGAGATACACCGCCTTAATGCGAAAAAAAGCAGCAATAGTGATGCGTGTAGCACGTCAGTTCAGTTTACGAAGTACTAAAACTAACGATTTAAGTTTGTATCGCGCAAAATAAATTAAAAAATAAAATAGCATCTATCTTTGCTGACTTTTATTTTTTAGGAAAAACAGTCCAATATATTTAATAGAAACAAAAAAGGAAAGTTGGGAGAAAAACGATAACATGCCACAAGAACCATAGGACGTTAGAGCCAGGTACTAAAAAGCCGAAAAAAAGGGGACTTAAGAGCTAAGCAGCAGAACGAAAGGGACAAAAGAGCCAAATGGAAGATAATCAAGAAAAACACCAAAAGATCCAAGAGTACAAATAGCTGGATATAAGAGCCTGACTTTTTAGGACCAAAGAGCCAGAAAATAGGGACTTCAGAGCCTTTGACGGTGCTTTGTTTTTTAATAACGTTATATGGCGTAATTTTTCTAATAAACGCATTTAAGGGGACTTTAGAGCAATATTTTATTTTTTTAAAATTGCTTTAACAAATTTGCTATTGCAACATGTTACAATAAATTTTAGAACTAAAATTTACTTATATCAAGTTTTTTAATCACTCGTTTATGCGTTTTTTTATAAATAATTCGTTTTCTTACGAATAATCCATAGGTCTACAGATTTTATTTGGATTTCTAGTTGGCGAATTAATATAACTTTCAATCGCAGATTTGTCACTTTTTATACATTTTCATTCGAATAAAATAGGTGCGAAATCCGATTTTACAATAATTTTCCTACCTATCTGTATATCCATATAGCCAGACCTGTGCACTGCCCCGGCCGGGGGCGGGGGGGGGGGGGGCAATTCCAAAAGGGGGGGGGGCAACGTTTTGAAACGGGGGGGGGGAAAGAAAAAAAAGAGAAAAAAAGAAGGGAAAAAAGGGACGAAAAAAGCGAAAATAAGGTAAAAATAGGTCTAAAATGGCTTAAAATACATTGAAATAGGCTAAAAACTGCAAAAAATTTGCGATGATGGCGTCATCATAGGTCAAAAATGGCGTCATATTTTTAGGATACTTTTTTATTTTTTGGCGGGGGGGGGGGGGGGCATATCGTTCAATAAAACGGGGGGGAGGCTAGTATATTATAAAGTGGTAAACATTGTAAACCTGTTTTTTAAAAGATAAACTTTGAATATTTTTAAGTAGTAAGTTTGAATGGGGACATGAGCGAACCAACTAAAATTGTGCGGTTATCACGTGTTTTTTTAACGAATTAGAACGCAGAATTTTTTTAATTACCGCCTTTCAAAAAATATACAAAAATTAATCAATTTTAGCCCTATAAAAATTTTTTGTTCCAAATTATAGAAATTTGATCAATAATTGTTAAAACAAGGTTTTTAATCTTTACTATTAAACAGTTTATGCTGAAAATTTTAAATTATTTTATTGCTAAATAATCAATACAATACTTCAAGTCATTGAGGTCAGTTGGGTTTGACTTGCTTATAGTCTCTTATATAAGAATAGAAGTAAATTTGTTATAGTATTAATATTGTTTTTGCTTGTGTTTTATGTTGGTTATAAGAAAAGGAAAAATGAAAATCGTTAATTAAAATAAAAGTTATAGAATAAACCAAATATCATGGTTCAGACCTGTGCACGGTTTGAAAATGCCCCCCCCCCCCCGCTTTATTGGAGGATTTGCACCCCTCCGTTTTATTGGCCCCCCCCCCCCGCGGAAAAATGAAAAAGTACCCAAAAATTATGACGCCATCATTGCGAATTTTTTGCAGCTTATAGCCTATTTCAATGCAATTTAACTATTTTAGACCTATTTTTACCTTATTTTCCCTTTTTTTCTCTTTTTTCTTTCCCCCTGCTTGCCCCCCCCCCCGTTTTAAAAAAGTTGCCCCCCGTTTTGGAATTGCGCCCCCCATTATAACCCCCGGGGGGGGGGGGTAGCGCACAGGTCTGCATGGTTTATAAAATACAACAATAACACTAAGAATTGATTGGATTGGAATTTTTTTTACTCTGTCACAATGAATGTTTAAAATGTATTATAATTATACTACGTAATATATTTCAACAAAAATAAACAATAAAAACCCAAATTAAAATTATGTATGTATATTATAATTTTATTATTGTTATTATGTATATTATAGTTACACTACAATTACATTATAAAAAATTAAGATAATAATAAATGATTTATAAACCGCTGTTAGTACAACTACGAGGAGGTCCATTTATAACTAATTTTTTTTTCAATGTTTCGCGCGAAAAAATCTACTACGCCCGTCAGCCAAGAACTACTATAAATCTTGAGTAAATAGAAAGTAGGTAGGTAAGTAGGTAGTCTCGTTTTTGTCTGGTGCACAGTGATTTTTTATAAAACATCAATATAAATAGTTTTACGATAGTTTTAGGCCTTTTATTTATACTTTTGATGTTTTTTTGTTTAAAAAAATGTAAAATTAAGAAAATCCTTAACGTGCGCTGGAAATAAGGACCACTTTATTGCATGGACAATCCCCCAGCGCCCGTCGAGAGAAATTAAATTTAGTCACAAAAAATTGATTTTGAGCATGAATTTGAGCTTTAGAAGTTAAATCAATAAGAATTTAACGACGGGCGTCAGCTTTACATGGGCTTACAAACAAATTATTGTTTACATGGGCTTTATTTAATATGTCAAAACTAAAAAAAATAATAAAAACTTTAATATCAAAAACTTAAGTCGCAAAAATGTTATATTAGTTAAATTTTTCATTAATACCAGTTAGGAAACGAAAAATTTGGAAAGTTTAAAATATGTGCACAATGTATAATCTAGTTACTTGAGGGGCGTGTTGACGGGCGCCAAGATCACCGCGCCTGGAGCGTATAGAAAGAAAAACAGGTGGCGTGAATATACCTGAAATTAAGGGTGGTATAACAATAGTTTTAAGGGGAGGTGAGGTGGTTTCCCAGTTTCGAGGTTTTTTTTGTATGGGATGTATAATTTCCCCTCTGCCAATAACGTCTTTACACTTATAGGAAAACAATCATTTTAAGAACACCAAACAGAAAGAAGCATAACGTTTAAAATAAGACTTACACAAAGAGCCCCATATATTGAGATCTTTCCATTGGATTACAGAAATTAACAATATAATTGTTCACGAATGGTTTCTCCAACCAAAGAAACCCTGTGTCGCTTGTGCCCAAACTGATCTAAATTAGCATTAGAAGCTATACCGCGGAAACTAAATATGTGTTTATAGGGACGTACCCTTTTCATTAAGGTTTCATTTTAGGGGAGAGGTGGGCCCCACTACAAAAAAATTTGCAGAAAGAAGAAATCCGCTTTCATGAAAAATTTTAAGGTTTCCTTAATCAATAACAACAATAAAACAAAATAATTAACTAAACATAATTTTTGCTGTATATTTTTAGACAAAATCTTTTGAGTAAACAAAACAACCCAAGATGTCGTCAAAGTTTATGTTATCTTTTGAGGCAAAGGGCAACACCCTAATATGAGTTTACGAATAACAAAACTACAATTTATGAAATATAAATCAATGGGAAGTCACCAAAATCAATCATTTGCTTTGGATAGTATTGGTTAATACAGTTTATTTCTTTCAAAAACAGTAGAGACTTGACTTAGACCGGTAAGTGAAGCAAAGCAGATAAAAATTTTTCGAATTTTGAGGGTAACGATGAGACTAAAAGTCTTAAACTTAAATGTTGAGCAGTCACCGAGCCCTACAAAAAGATTCCGAAACTATTCGTCTCTAAAAAGGAGGTATTCATTCCGCCTAAAAAACCTTTAAGTTTTCATTGCCCATCACTTTGGAAGGGCTAAGGCACCTGGTTAAGTCTCTGTTTGTTAAATATTTTGTTGTCGTTCTTAAAATAAAGAGATTGTCAACTGATCCGCATACATTTTTTCTAATATTTATGATACATATTTTTGGAGACAGTGATATGGGCTAGGAATAACAAACACTACAGTTACAGTTATGAAATAATTTTTTTGATATGTTAGGCATTTTTTTTCTATCCGATTAATGATAGCATTTAATGATAACTTTACTAATAAGATAACTTACTTCAATGTCACCATATTTCACAGCACTTCCTGCCATTGAAGCTAAAAATCATAATTTTATTATTATTTTCTTATTCAATGGTTCTGCAGAGACGTAACCGGGGGGCAGCGGAAAAGCCGCCCCCTTCGCGAAACGGTCGGGCGCGGAGATTAAAATAGTGGTGGGTGGACGGGGGAGGACCCCCCCCCGAAATGGTCAACAGATGGTAAAATTTGGTCGTTTTCATAGGCTAAGATTAAAAATTTTCTTGCGCCTTGCTAATCGCTAGGCGCTCAAAACTATAAAATAGTTTGGTACCACAATTGGCCCCCCAAAATGCAAAAGAAATTTCCGCTTCGCCCATTTTCGGTCATTCGGTCATTTTCCATAATGTAGATACATATTTCTCACTATTTATCTTGCCTAATGTTATTAACAAGTTCAATAATTGTAATAAGCAATAAGTACGACACAGCAAGCAAATTTAAACAAACAATCATATTTGGTTGATTTATGTAGCTTCTCCCCTCCTGAAAAGTCTCTGAACCCTCTTTTTATGAAATCCAGGCTCTACTAATGTCCATAGATAAACACGGTCACTGAAGCTAGAAATTCTAGAGAGAAGTCAGGGTAAAAAACACAAAAATTTGGGGGAAGGGGGGGGGCTCTGAATTTTTTTCTGGGGGCCCCAAAATTTCGAGGCTAGGGGGGTAGATTCGTGGACCCCACCCTACCCCCCTTGTTCCTCCATACTAACTAATGTTCAATAATGTCTGCTAATGTAATTGTTAACTAAGAAAACATGTTTATACCACTAAAAACATTAGATAATACGTTATTAGGCCAAAAACTGTATTATACAGCTTTATTGACGTTTATAAAAGATTTTTCAAAAATTTCCGAAAAAAATAGAGGGGGAGCTCTGCCCCTCTCCCAGTATTGAAGAGGGAAGGCAAATTGTAAAAAAAAAACAGTGTATTATACAGCTTTATTGACGTTTATAATGGATTTTTCAAAAATTTTCGAAAAAAAGAAAGGGGCAGCTCTGCCCCTCTCCCAGTATTAAAGGAGGGAGGCAAATTGTAAAAAAACAGTGTATTAGCTTTATTGACGTTTACAATGGATTTTTCAAAAATTTCTGAAAAAAGAGAGGGGGAGCTCTGCCCCTCTCCCATTATTGAAGGGGGAAGGCAAATTGTAAAAAAAAACAGTGTATTAGCTTTCTTGACGTTTATAATGGATTTTTCAAAAATTTCCGAAAAAAAGACAGGGGGAGCTCTGCCCCTCTCCCAGTATTGAAGGGGGAGGCAAATTGTAAAAAAACAGTGTATTATACAGCTTTATTGACGTTTATAATGGATTTTTCAAAAATTTTGGAAAAAAAAGAGGGGGAGCTCTGCCCCTCTCCCAGTATTGAAGGGGGGAGGCAAATTGTAAAAAAAACAGTGTATAGCTTTATTGACGTTTATAATGGATTTTTCAAAAATTTCCGAAAAAAAGAGAGGGGGAGCTCTGCCCCTCTCCCAGTATTGAAGGGGGAGGCAAATTTTTTTTGTACTGAAATCCGCCTCCCGCCAAAATGAAACCCTCGGTGCGTCCCTCTGGTTGTGTGATTTTTTCGCAATGGAAACCATCGTAATTTGGTTGTTCGTTTTGCTATCACGACCTAATCACGAACCATGAATCTAATCTAGGTTTAAATGTATATCACAAGAATCCTGCAGCTGAGCGAAAATAATTTCAATAGTTTTAGATATTAATCATAATAAATATTGTTTAAAATGTGTATAAGGAGCTACCGTTAAATGGAGTTAGATGCGAGAAAATATGTAAAAAAATATTTTAAGAGAAATAACCCCTACAACTTTTCAGTACGCCTGGTCCAAGGGAATTTCGGCGTTTTGAACTATTTTACAGGAATCACTTCTCTTGTATTTTTTATTCTGTGTATAAAATCGTTTTTTCTCAATTACTCACCTATTTCTTAATAATTAGCAATTAAAATTTAGTTTTTTTTTGTGATTCTCTTAACAAGTTTTCATCTTAAATGAAGGTTTTAAGTGTCTTTTAGTGCCCTAAATAAAAAATTCCTCTCTCCGGAGACAAAAAGTGGCACATCTATAGGTGGGCAGGCTCCCGGATTTGGGGGGGGGTATACTCGACTCCCAAAATTTGGGTGGGGGGTGTACCAAAATTTTTTTAGGGTATACCTCAAATTTTAGGGGGGTGTCCGGGGTATTCCCAAATTGTAGGTGGGGGGGGGGTGTAAGCTATAATCGGGATTTTTGGGGGTATAACCCCCCCTGCCCACCAATGAGCACATCCTAGACACAAGTCTTTGGGCGGGGTACATATTTTGTCTTTTATTTATCGATTATTGCAATTTTGTGGAGTTTATCCATGACAAGAATATTCTTTTTTAAGAAAAATTTTAGGGTTGATAAAGGTACTTCTGTGACAAGTCTACTTCCGCTTATTTTAGAATAACTTTTTTGCATTTCACCACATAAAACATAACTTACATGGATTGTCCCCAGTAAAAGCTATAACACCGCAATCCGGAGAAAATCCATACTTTTTTACAAAATAGCTGTGTATGCAACCCTAAATCACATTTTTTTTAATTTGCTCTAATGTTTATAATAATTATAATTTTTATAAATTGATCAACCACTAAAAGCATTTTTCAGATGTTTTAAATATGACTGATATTCATTCATATTTCTTGACCAACACCCTTATAAACTTAAAAAAACTACTTGCGATACGCAGATAAAATTATTTTCGATTTTACCTTACAATCCTGAGAGGCTGTTTACATGATGGTGGCAGTGGCGTGCCCACGGGGAGGCGGGGGGGGGGCGGCCGCCCCCCCACCCCTGAAATCTGCGAAGCCAAATTTTTTTCTTTATTTTAATACAGAAACTTTCCTGATGCCTTTTAAAAGCATCTTAATCAAGTCCGTAGCCAGGGGGATTGGGGGATTAATCCCCCATCAAATTCTGGGAAAGCAAAAAATTTTGTAAGGGTCCCCCCTTTGGTTTTTTTAAAAAAATTTAGAAAACTTTTTTTCCTAATGTATTAAAGCTATCTAAAATACATAAATAAGAGTAATTTAGGATCATGAAACCTCTTATTCACAAAAATAAAATTATTTATAATTCAAAACATTAGTGCAGTGCATAACTGCAGCATATACTATAAAAACCTAACCAAAATTAAATAAAGATTTTTTATTTAAAAAAACGTTTGTTTTTTTAATTAAAATGGCATATAATAATACATTAAAACTATTTAATTATAATTTTTATTGTTGTATCTATTAAAAAAGATAAAATAAATCAAGATTTTGTACTTAAATTTAGGTTTCCTGGTGGCTTTTACGAGCTTAAAATTAAAAAATTTCTCACCCCGGGAAGCATTCTGCCCCCGGACCCGCCTGACAAGAAGCTCTGCCCCTTGACACCGCTGGGGTTCTACCGTCCCAGACCCTTCATTTCTGGGGAGCTCTCCCCTCAGATTTCGAAGTAAGGGACCCTTACGTTTTTGAAATTTTGTAAATTAATACAGAAATTTTCCTAATGCCTTCCAAAAGCATATTAATAATCAAAAAAACCAAAATTTCCTCGCTACGCGGGTAGTTTAAATTGCCAATGTATCTTAGTTTTCCGATTTTATATCAATTATCCCGTTCAGTAGTTAAGGTATACATGTTTAACAAAACTACTATACACACTATTATCCTTTTATTAACGTTTTATATACACGTTTTAAATGTATAGGTAGAAAAAACTTTAAATTTTGTATTAAGTATCTGGAATTAAAATTTCTAGTGTATTTTAGCGTCCCAAATTAAAAATCTTCCCTCCCGGGGGCATTCTGCCCTCGGACCCCCTGACACGCGGGGCTCTGTCCCTTGACATTGCTGGAGGACTCTCTCTCCCCAGGCCCCCCATATTTGGGGGGCTGCCGCTCCCCAGACACCCCTTCAGGGTTAGTATTTACACTCCCAGACCGCCCCTCCAAATGAAATCCTGGGCACGCCATTGTGGGCACGTATAAAGCACTTTCCGAAAAATCCCCCCTCAATTGAAATCCTGGCTACGGCCATGTTAATAGTCAAAAAACCAAAATTTCTCCGCTAGGCGGGTAGTTTAAATTGACAATTTATCTTAGTGTTTCGATTTCAAATCGATTATCCCGTTCAGTGGTTAAGGCATACATGTTTAATAAAAAATAAAACTACTATAAACACTATTATCTTTTTATTAACGTTTTAAACACATGGTTTAAATGTAAAGGTATAAAAAATTTTAAATTTTGTAATAGGTATCATCTGGAATTAAAATTTCTAGTCTATTTTAGCGTGTTTAAGTAAAAATTTTCTCCCTCGGGGGGCATTCTGCCTCCGGACCCGATGACAAGGGACTTGACTCCCCTTGACCTCCCATATGTGGGGAGCTCCCGCTCCCCAGACCACCCTTCAGGGTTACTATTTACCCCGCCCCACAGATCGCCCGTCGCCCCCCACCCTGAAATGAAATCCTGGGCACGCCACTGGACGGTGGTCATAAATTTTAAAGTATCATTTATGATATGACCGGACACAGAATTTAAAAATGCTATTTTACATTTTCGTGTTAATACACAATCGACTGCTAGAAAAGTGAGGAACTACAAAAAGCATTAACCCTTTGGGATTTTTTTTAAAAACCGCTGCAAATCCGCGGAAGGGATTCCGCGTCAGCGCTGCAGTGTGTTAAACTTCGCGTCCGAGTCCGACAGCGGGTGGAGGTGGACCCGCAATTTAATACCGTGCAGCACTGGCTCGGAAGACCTTCCGCGGATTTGCAGCGAAAGAATGTCAAGGTGTTAAGAAAACTATATCCTTACAATTTCAGTATCCGAATACACTGGTGCTCCGAGCTTTTCCCGCAAACCAGATCCACATACATTTAAACACTAAATTATAACTAATATATACATTAATATATTACACAAAAAGTTATATGCACTGGAATAAAATTTTAGGTAAACATAATTCCGAAAACTAACTCCTTTCCTCCTATATTTAGCCTCTCTCCCCTTCCCCTCCCCGACCCCACAAATTCCCAGTTCAGACCACTTCTTCCAACCGTCATTTTTAAAACCTTTTGTTCCTTAGCGAAACTTTAACCCACTCAAAAGTTCAAATCAAGGCAAATATACCCACTTATTAACAAACCCTTAATCTACAATTCAGACCTGTGCATGGTGTGGAAATGCCCCCCGCTTTATTGGAAGATTTGCCCCTCCCCCGTTTTATTGCCCCCCCCCGCAAAAAAATGAAAAAGTACCCTACAATTATGACGCCATTTTTGACCTATGATGACGCCATCATCGTTAATTTTTTGCAGTTTTTAGCCTTTTTCAATGTATTTTAAGCCATTTTAGACCTATTTTACCTTGTTTTCGCTTTTTTTGTCCCTTTTCCCTTCTTTTTTTTTTTGTTTCTCCCCTGCTTGCCTCTCGTTTATTGCCCCCCTGTTTTAAAAAATTTGCCCCCCGCCCCCGTTCTGGAATTGCCCCCCCCAATAAAACCACACAGGTCTGTACAACCCGGACACTTCTCCTAAAATTAGGAAAAACCTAGTACTAAAACGCTAAAAATGGAGGGTATTAGGAAAATACCCCTTTATGATTAGAATTAATGAACAGTAGAAAATAAAAAAAATAAATCTCAATTGGTAAGAAAACCTAATGGTTTTTGAAAAACTACAAAAATAGCAAAAAAAATAAATCCCGTATTATTAACTGTATCATCCCATTCGTGGGTTTTAATGTTGAGCAAATTCATGCCGGAACCGTCCGATAGATCAATAGGGGCGTAATCACCCAGCAAGAGCGAGGCTGCGAAACTACTAACAAGTGATATACGCTAAAAATTATATATAAAAAATATAATATTAAAAATATACACAATATAATATAAAACTACTAGTTGACATACACACTGTTTCACCGATATCTTATTATTTATTATAAACTCCGCACAAACTGAAATCATACATGATATATTTTTGATAAATCTGTGTTATTATTTGTATTATTATTTTTTAAGTATTTGAGTAATGAACAATTATCATGTCTAAATCCGACGATCACAACATATTGGTTGTAAATTTCAGAAATAAACGGCTGTGATACTGTTTTAGATATTGTTTAAAATGCACTTTTTAAGTAAAAGGAAACAAGCGAAAGATTTAATTTAACAAAAAGGAAATAAAAGTTGAAACTTCATAATTTATTAAATCTGTTTTATTCCCATTTCTTTTATAAGTGGTCACAAAGAATTATAATCCCCTTTACTCCCTCCCCCTCACAAAAATTTGGAACTAATGTTTATAATATTTTTTTTATAATTTATTTATTTTGGTACCTCGGTTTTTGCATAATTTTCCGGTTCATTTTGCGCAAACTTCATAATCTGACTCCCGGTATACCTGTGAAAAGCAACAGCACCAGTTAATTCGCACAATTTCTGAAATTAAAAAAAAATCTAGGTTTAAAAGCAACACCTTACTTTTTTTAAACACTATGTCTAAATTATTTTATTACTTACGGCCATAACTTTTGTTTGTAGGTTGTTAGCGGTGTGGTGAGGCGAGTAACATTCACATTTTATTATTGGGTTGGATATGGCGCGCTAATAATTCTTAATTAACACGTTTTAATGAAAGAATTAGTGGGTCAATAGAACTGTTAATTTGTTTGTTTGTATAGAAATCCCAATCCCCCCATATAAATTGAGAATTGCTGTTCATTATCTTACACAATATTAGAACTTACGACAAATGTTGGACCAGTACAACATGATATGACTAAGGAAAACCTTGTTAAAGGATTTAAGGAAAAGACATGTTATAATTATTATTGTAACTATTGAAATTGTTCTGGATTGATTGTCTGTCATGAGCATCTTAACTGAGTGATTGTCCTGATCATCTATTGAGTCACTGTTTGTTTTTCCAATTTTATTTGTCAAACCAATCCAAGTAAAAACCGTTAAAAAACTAAAAACTAACCATTATATCTATTTGTGTTTAAAAACAATTATTGTTTGTGGATAAATGATGCGAATTAAAGAAAATAATGATTTAATTGCGAATATCCTGGAACAAAACAAAAATCCGTCTACAAAAAAACATAGACCTAATCTATACACTGATATTGTGGGATTAATTGACACTGCTGTAGGCGATTTGTGTTCATTTATAGTTCCTACTGTGGACCAAAATAAATAATCTTTCTAAGACGTATTCTGTACCAAATAAATTTACTTTTTCAACACCTGTATTGTTTTGTTACCCTTTCCTGAAATGTTTAATTTTGTTGATCTCAACTGAAAATACAGTAGGGCAGGCAGTTAGATTTTATAATTTAGGAGAAGCTTGCTTCTACGGTTCAAATTCAAAGGAGATAGTTTTAAATTATTGAACTATTTCCACAGAAACAGAAAAACAAAAACTAATTGTTCAAAAAGTTACTGTTTTATAATATAACTTTAAAGAAAACATACTGTAGCACCTCCAACAGCTTCTTCCAAGGCTCGGCACTGTTTTTCTGTGCTCGCGTCCATCCATACAGGACTATTTAATTTTGAGAAGCAATCCTAAAAAATAGAAAAATGGCGAGCAAATTAAAAAAATATCAGAATTTCAAAGTATAAAAGATGACAAGTTTTTTTTTCACCTTTAATTGATTCTGAAGTGTCAATGAGGCATCTAAATTCTGTAGTTGTTGGCGAGATCCTTGTTTCCAGTACACACTTCCATGTTGCTATAATATAAGCAATACAAATACAAAGGTTGCATTACAATTTGCAGTTCACATAAACGTATATTAACGAAAATCTTAATCACGTTTGTCAACAAATAACGCCCGGCTTCAAGAAAGTGTTGGGAATTCAAATGGTTATTGAAAACAAGAGGGAGAAGTTTCGATTTTTATATTGCATATTTTTATATTGCATCATTATAGGCACCTTGCACTGAAACTTAAAATAAACATAAGATATAGAACACACAAACATTGCTACTGTACGGAAAGTACCGTAATCATGCAAATGTTTTTTGAAAAAAAGACGAAAGGCGAAAGACGAAACCCTGTGTTTAATAATGACATCAAACTGATTATGTATGTTTATTTACATTAGAAATTGTCTGTCTTAAAACGTGTAATTAATTTTTGCATGTAAAAATAAAAAAATATATGGCAACAGATGTTATTATAAGCGGGTTATTTTCCGTCAATGCCGCCACTAATCAATAATCAGGGAACATTTGCATGATTACGGTATTTTCCGTACAGACTCAATGTTTGTGTGTTCTACATTTTATGTTTATTTTAAGTTTCAGTGCAAGGTGCCTACTATTTGACACACACCACCAGAGCTCTTCACGTTTTTAAAATGCACCTGAGATGCCTAATTTATCAAACATTAAAAAGCTCAATAGGATAATTTTGGGAGTACCTCCTAACCAAAAAATTTATTGAGATGGAATATTTGGTATAAAAAATAAAATTCCAAGAATTTTTAAAATGAAGTTTCAATTTATGTTTTTCAAAGTCGTTAATAATAAAAAATATCCTTCAAATCCAATTACCTGCCCCGCTCCCGATACGGCCGCTACGTTGGAAAAATCAACACCCTGTTTTTTGAGCTTTTCAAGGCACAAGTCTAAAGCTGCTGCCCACATTAAAGGGGGTGCGGTCACCGTGAGGCCATCGTCTGACGTGTGTACACCGCCATTTGTTCTAAATGGATGTTTAACTCTTTTGTTTCTTCATATAAATATTATATCAAGGATTATTTATGGATATGCGTATCATGGATTATTTATTATTTATCACATACTTGTGCACGGTCTAGAAATGCCCGCCCCGGAATATAAATGGCTGTGCCCCCATTACATTGTCTTTCTCGCCATAAAATGAAAAGTACCTAAAAATTAGGGCGCCATGTTTGACCTATTATGATGCCATTATTGCGAAATTTTTGCAGTTTTTACCCTATTTTGAATGATATTTACTCAAATTTTTCAAACAAAATTGTAATAATTAAATTTTTTTAATCTACCGTAACTGTTGATTGCATTGCATTTTAATTACATAGACCCATAATAAAATTAAATTCATTTGTCATGTCAAGTGTTATTTTTAAATAGTATTTAAGGTAAATAGCATTTGAAGAAGAAAAAAATTTTATTTAAAAGTAAAGTAAAGAGTAAATAGTATTTAAGGTAACAAGCTTGTGCACTGCTCTCTCTTCTCCATTCCTCCCCCCTCCCGGGCATTTCCAAAACACGGAGTTGATGGGGAATTTTTTTTTCAAATCGTGGATTGGCATAAACAGAAGCGACAAGCGACAAACAGAAAAAAAGACAAAAAAGCGAAATTTAAGTAAAAATGTAACTAAAATGGTTTACATTTGGTAAATAATCTTAAAAAAGCTAAATTTCGCGATTTAGGTCAAAAATGGCGTATATTTTTTAGTATTTTTGTTTTTTAAGCGGGAAGTAGGGGCGCACCAAAACGAGAGGACACAACTACTAATAAAGCAAGAAGCGGTCATTACCGGATTGTGCACAGGTCTAAAGTTAAATTTAATTTTTTGTTAAAAAATTGATTAAAAGAGACAAACAGTGGTGTTTTGCATAAACCAGTTTTATACTTTTTAAAATCAGGTTAAGTCTAAAATAGGTGTTTTTGGTCGGGTCCGCTAGGGGGGAGGTCCACCCCAGAGTGGAAGGCCAAAATTTTTTAGGGGGGGGGTCCGGAATCTTCTGGCTTTTTAGGGGGGAGGGTCGACCTCGGGTGCGAGATTTCAAATTTAGGGGGGTCAGGGGGTACAATTTTTTAACAAAATTTTTTTAACGCAATAATTTAAGTGTTTTTAGGTCTAATATTGAATTTTATGAACTAAAACAGCATACTTAGGCCTAAAAAGTCTAATTAAACACTGTTTTTAACTAAAAAACCGTGTTTTTGACAGTAAATAAAAGAATATACTTTCAAACTGGTCGGGAGGGGGGAAGGGGGGTCAGCCTCGCTAGTGGGGGATCAGGCCGGACCGCTCTCAAGCTTTGGGGGGGGGGGGCTGGATTTTTTCTAGGGGGAGTCCAAAATTTTAGCTCTGGGGGGTGGGCCCCTCTGTACCCCCCAAAAAAAACACCTATGAGTCTAAACCCCTCTATCCTGCATCACTTTGCATTTGTGGTAGGTGGGATAGGAAGTATAACTGTTCTTTAAATAATTTTCTATGATTACAATAACATGATTATAAATTACTAAAAATACAAAATAATAATCACAAAGTAAAATTTAAGTATAATTTAAGTAGGTACTTTCTTAGTATTCGGCCAAGTCCATTTGGGGGGGCGAACTGAACACCAGCCACATGTTCTACTTGAAGATCAAAGTTGGTCACCACAGCTTTAATCTGTAACAGAAACTATTGAATGTTTTAGTACGTAGTATTTAAATATTAAAATAATAGTTGATTTTACATGAACCATCGATCAAATTTGGAATATTTTTAGCCATAAAGAGGGGACTTTCAAATATTTAATAATAATAACCTACAGCACAAGGGCGTAGCCAGGGAGGGTTGGGTGGCAGACCCCCCCCCCCCTTTTGGGTTGGCGGAGGTAAAAATTTGGGAATGAAGAGAACAATTTTAGAAAATTTCCTCGCGCTTCGCTCCGCTCAGCGCTCGACATTTGTATACTTTTTTATGACATTTAAGCGATGTTTTTAATCCGAATTTTAAAGACAATTTTGAAAATTTTTTCGTGCTATCGGACGATTTTTAATGTTATGCCTTTTTAAACCGGAAATTTTACAAGTTTAACTTAAAAAACAATGCAAAGGCCAACAAAAAAATCACCTAGCGCGAAGCGCAAAAATATTTTGCCCTTTTTAATGTCTTTTTTACGCTAGTTTGAAAACTTGAAGTACAACCCCCTACAACCCCGCCCCCTTTCAAGAAATTTGTACGGAGTACAACCAGTGGCGTGCCCAGAATTTCATTTCGGGGGGGGGGCGGTCTGGGGGTGTATATACTAACCCTGAGGGGGGGGGGTCTGGGGGGCGGCAGCCCCCCAGAAATGGGGGGTCTGGGGGGCGAGAGCCCCCCAGCGGGGTCAAGGGGCAGAGCCCCTTGTCAGGGGGGTCCGGGGGGCCGAATGCCCCCCGGGGGAGAAAATTTTTAATTTAAGGCGCTAAAATACACTAGAAATTTTAATTCCAGATGATAATTAAAACAAAATTTAGGTTTTTTTTTATTCATATCCATTTAAAACATGTGTTTAAAACGTTAATACAAGGTTAATAGTGTTTATAGTAGTTGTATTTAACATGTATGCCTTAACTATTGAGCGGCAAAATCGATTGAAATGGAAAAACTGAGATAAATTTTCAATTTAAACTACCCGCGAAGCGGGGAAAATTTGGTTTTTTGACTATTAATATGCTTTTGGAAGGCATCAGGAAAGTTTCTGTATTAATATTTAAGAAAAAAAATTTTCTCTCCCAAAATTCAAAAAACGTAAGGGTCCCCCTTACGAAAAAATCCGGCTTCGCCGGATTTCGGGGGGGGGGGGCGGCCGCCCCCCCCCCCGCCCCCCCCCTGGGCACGCCACTGAGTACAACCCCCCCCCTTTCCCGAAATCCTGGCTACGCCCCTGCTACAGCAGGATGGGTAACTCAAAAAGAACTATAAACAATAATACTAGAAAGTAATTTTAAATAAGGTAGTGATATTTTAAAGAGCTATGTAATGTGTGTTGATATTTTGTTAAAATTGTATTTTATATTGGCGGCAATTAGGTCTCAGATTTGATGTTGTTGATGAAACAAAAGAAAAAAAGAAATGATAAAACAGTAGAATTAAACTATGCATAGATTATGCTTAGTAAAATATAAATTCTGTTGTTTGATCATTAAAAAAAAATAAAAATCAGTCACTGGTGGTTTATCAAATATTCTTGTTAAAAACAGTCCAAAAAATTTCCATAGCTCTTTAAAATATATCAGCTCCCTTCTTTAAAATTACTTTCTAGTATTATTGTTTATAGTTCTTTTTAGACTTACCATCCTGCTGTAGCAGGGGCGTAGCCAGACCGAAAAAGGGGGGCTGCTCTCAGTGGTGCCGGGGGGCGAGAGAGCAGCCGCCCCCCCCCGAATCCCCGGCAAACAAATTTTTTCGTAAAAGGAGAGCCCTACGTTTTTTGAATTTTGGCAAAAAAGAAAATTTTTTTTTCTTAAATATTAATACAAAAACTTTCCTGATGCAAAAAAGAGGCATATTAATAGTCAAAAAACCATTTTTTATTTTTTTCGCGGGTAGTTTAAATTGAAAATTTTATCTCAGTTTTTCCATTTTCTAATCGATTTTGCCGCTCAATATTTCAAACATTACATGTTAAATAAAACTACTAAAAACACTATTAACCTTTTTCTAACGTTTTAAACACATGTTTTAAATGAATAAGAATAAAAATAAAGCTTAAATTTTGTTTTAATTATCATCTGCAATTAAATTTTCTAGTTTATTTTAGCGCCTTAAATTAAAAATTTTCTCCCCCGGGGGGCGTTCTGGCCCCCCAACCCCCTGACAAGGGGCTCTGCCCCTTGAAGCCCATAGAGGGGCTCGCGCCCCCCAGACCCCCCATTTCTCGGGGGCCGCCCGACCCCCCCCCTCAGGGTTCTGTATCTACACCCCGGACCGCCCCCCCCGAAATGAAATCCTGGGCACGCCACTGGTTGTACTCCCCGTCCGGATTTTTTGAAAGGGGGGGGGGTTGTGGGGGTTGTCTTTCAAATTTTCAAAATAGCATAAAAAAGCCTATTCAAAAAGGGCAAACCTTTTCCGCTTCGCGCTAGGTGATTCTTTTTTGTTGTTATTTGCATTTGTTTTTTAAGTTAAAACTTGAAAAATTTCCGGTTTAGAACAAAGGTATGACGTTAGAAAATCGTCCAATAACAAAAAAATTTCTAAAATAATTTTCTCATTTTTAAAAAATTGCAAAAATGTTTTCCTGAAAAAAAGTATATAAATGTCGAGTTTTGAACGAAGCGAAGCGCGAGGGAAAGTTTTCTTTAAAATTGTTCTCTTCGGACCCCCAATTTTCCCTCCGCCGAGAGACCTTCCCAAAAGGGGGCCCGCCCTACGAGACCCCCCCTGGCTACGCCCTTGCTGTGTCCATTCTGATGAAAGCCTTTATGAATATTTACAATCGATGGATGGTTCAGTTAAAATCAACTATTATTTTAATATTTGATCTATACTAAACATTCGATAGTTTCTGTTCAGATTAAAGCTGTCGTGACTTGATCTTCCCGAGTCAAACGTGTCGTGGGTGTTTTTCAGTTCGATGTGAGAACTCACAAAAAAATGCATAGTACCTCTTAAATTATCTTAAATTTTACTTTGTGATTATTATTTTGTATTTTTAATTAATTTTTATAATCATGTTATTGTAATTAGGTAAAAAAAAATCTCCCTATCCCCACCTTCTACCGTGTGCAAAGTGATGCAGGATGAGGGGTTTAGACTCATAGGTGTTTTTTTTTGGGGGGTACAGAGGGGCCCGCCCCCCCCAGACTTGAATTTTGCGACACTTCCCCCTAAAAAAATAGGCCCGAAGCTAGAGAGAGCGGGGCCCGCCTGATCCCCCCGGCTGACCCCCTTCCCCCTCCCGACCAGTTTGAATTCTTTTATTTACTGTCAAAAACACGGTTTTTTAGTTAAAAACAGTGTTTAATTCAAGACTTTTTAGCCTTAGTTATGCTGTTTTAGTTAATTAGAAACCCGATATTAGACCTAAAAACACTTAAATTATTGCGTTAAAATTTTGTTCCGAAGATCTACCCCCAAAAATTTTCCCCCTAAATTTGAAATCTCGCACCGAAGGTGAAATTTCCCCCCTAAAAAAGCGGGAAGAGATTCGGACCCCCTAAAAATTTTAGGCCTTCCCCTCCTCGGGTGGACCTCCCCCTCGCCGGACCCGACCAAAAACACCTATTTTAGACTTAACCTGATTTTAAAAAGTATAAAACTGGTTTATGCAAAACACCCACTGTTTGTCTCTTTTAGATCAATTTTTTAACAAAAAATTAAATTTAAACTTAGACCTGTGCCACAATCCATAATGGGCATTTTGTTTAGTTAGTAGTTGTGTCCTCTCCGTTTTTTTAATACACCCCTACTCCCCGCTTAAAAAACAAAAATACTAAAAAATATACGCCATTTTTGACCTAAATCGCGAAATTTTAGCTTTTTTGAGGTCCTCAAATGTAAACCATTTTAGTTTACATTTTGTTAATTTTCGCTTTTTGTCTTTTCTGTTTGTCGCCTGTCGCTTCTGTTTCTCCAAAATCCACGATTTGAACCCCCATCAACTCCTGTTTCAATTGCCGGAAAGGGGGAATACACAAGCTTTGTTATTAAATATATTTTACTCTTTACTTTACTTTTGATAAAAATTTTTTCTTCTTCAATGCTATTCCTTAAATATATTTAAAAATAACGCTTAACATGACAAATGAATTTAATTTTTATTATGGGTCTATGCTGATTTAAAATGCAATGCAATCAACCGCTTACGGTAGATTAAAAAAATTTAATTATTTTTGTTTGGAAAATTTGAGTAAAAATTCATTCAAAATAGGTAAAAACTGCAAAAATTTCGCAATAATGAGGTCAGTAATCAGTCAAACATGACACCCTAATTTTTAGGTTGTTTTTCATTTTTATGGCGAACAATCTAGTGGGGGCACAGCCATTTATTCAGCACGTTCTGAGCGTGCATGTGATAAATAATAAATAATCCATCAATTATATCCCATAAATAATCCTTGATATAATATTTATATGAAGAAACAAAAATTAAACATTAGTTTAGAACAAATAGCCAGTCTCACACGTGGGTAAATCGCTTTAGGTAACCGCAGCCCCCTTTGAGTGTGGGCAGCAGGTTTAGGACTTGTGCCTTGAAAAGTTAGAAAAACAGGGGTGTTTAGATTTTTCCAACGTAGCAGCCATTATGCGGGGAGCGGGGTGATAGGATTTGAAGGATATTTTTTATTATTAACGACTTTGAAAACATAATTGAAACTTCATTTTAAAAATTCTTGGAATTTTATTTTTATACCAATATTTCCCATCTCAATAATTTTTTTCGTTGGCTTTGCCAAATTCTATTGAGCTTTTTGATGTTTGATAAATTAGGCATCTCAGGTGCATAAAAACATAAAAACTACTAGTAGTTATGTGTCAAATCGTGAAACTTAAAATAAAGGGTTAAGATATAGAGCAA